>PISX010038188.1:0-10407 GCA_004024625.1 Mellivora capensis
GCTCCACGAGCTGCCAGTCCCTCTTCTCTGATGTCTGGACTCGATGGGCCACAAAAGGGCCCATGGGAGGAGCTCGGGAGTCGAGGCTTCCAATCGTGCCTGTTGGAGGCTCCCAGGGACCTGTCCCCTGGTTGATACACGTGCAGCTGCTGGCACGTTCCTGAACATGCAGGCTCTCTGCAGCCTCTGCCTCTTTGAACGACATGTCCATCAGTCTGAAACATCATTCTGTTCCAAGCACTTAGAAACCTTCCACTACCTCCTCCTTTGTACACAAGACATCAGTAGCCCAAGAAGGCCGGGGGCCAACGTAACTGTGAACGAGAGAGATATGGTAGCTACCCAAGCCTGAGCAGATTGAAGTAACGGGTAGGGCATGAGAAAGTGCAGCTTCCTCCAGCAAGGGGAGGACGGTTCCATGTTACACAGGATGTCGCGTACTCTCATCTGAGATTATCGGGTAAGAACCCTATGATCGTCAACATTCACTTACCATGATTTTCTAAAAAGTTCCGGAGTAGTAGGAAATTTCAATCATGTAATAAAAGTTACCTACCCAAAACCTGAAACAAATACCCAAACTCAGAGTTCACATGACCTTTCCAGTATTATCTCATAAATACCTGCTAAAATACTAAAATTTGCCCAAGACACAAGGAAAGAAGATACAACGAATAACAGAGTGGCATATATTAAGGAGTTAAGAGACAGAAATATTTCTATTCATATGATTTTCCTACTGTATATCATTAGCTTGGGGTGCTGTGTTTACTTTTTTGATTGGGAAATTAATAATGTCCTTTACAGAGAATTTAGCATGAAAAATGTGGAGGTCGAGGGGTGCCCGAGTTGCTCCGTGGGTTAAAGCCTTCGGCCTTCGGCTTGGGTCATGGTCCCGGGGTCCTGGGATTGAGCCCTGCATCAGGCTCTCTGCTCCGTGGGGAGCCTGCTGCTGCTTCTCTTTGCCTGCCTCTCTGCCTACTTGTGATCTCTCTTTCTGTCAAATATACAAAATCTTTTAAAGAAAGATACAATGAATAAGTGGAAATAGACTACTAGGGGTGTCAAACACTGCAAATAATAGATACAGAATTCAAAGTAAAATTTTTTAAAACTTCCATATAATGTATTATTTGTTTCTGAGGTACAAGTCTGTGAATCATCAGACTAACACAATTCACAGCACTTACCATAGCACATACCTTCCCCAATGTCCGTCACCCAGCCACCCCATCCCTCCCACCTTCCTCCACTCCAGAAACCTTCGGTATGTTTCCCGAGACCAAGAGAGTCTCTCATGGTGTGTCTCCCTCTCTGGTTTTGTCTTGTTTCATTTTTTCCTTTTTTCCCCTATGATCCTCTGTCTTGTTTCTCAAATCCCACATACCAGTGAGATCATATGAAAATTCTCTTTCTCTGATTGAATTATTTCACTTAGCATAAAACCCTCTAGTCCCACCCACCTTGTTGCAAATGACAGGATTTCAATTTGAGATGAGTGCATAATATTCCATTATGTATATATACCACATCTTTATCCATTCTTCTGTTGATGGCCATCTAGGCTTTTTCCGTAGTTTGGCTATTTTGGACATTGTTGCTATAAACATGGGGTGCATGTGCCCCTTTGGATCACTGCATTTGTATCTTTAGAGTAAATACCTAGTAGTGTGATTGCTGAGTCATAGGGTAGCTCTATTTTCAAGTTCTGAGGAACCTCCATGCTGTATTCCAGAGCGGTTGCACCAGCTTGCATTCCCACCAACAGTGTAGGAGGGTTCCCCTTTCTGCTCATCCTCGCCAGCATCTGTCATTTTCTGACTTGTTAATTTTAGCCATTCTGACTGGCGTGAGGTGGTATCTCATTGTGGTTTTGATTTGTATTTCCCTGATGCCGAGTGATGTGGAGCACTTTTTCATGTGTCTGTTGGCCATCTGGATGTCTTCTTTGCAGAAATATCCATTCATGTTTTCTGCCCATTTATTGATTGGATTGTTTTTCCTTTGGGTGTTGAATTTGATATGTTTTTTATAGATTTTGGATAATAGCCCTTATCTGATAGGTCATTTGCAAATGTCTTCTCCCAGTCTGTTAGTTGTCTTTTCATTTTGTTGACTGTTTCCTTTACTGTGTAAAGGATTTTATCTTGATGAAGTCCCAATATTTCATTTTTGCCCTTGCTTCCCTTGCCTTTGATGATGTTTCTAGGAAGAATTTGCTGCGGCTGAAGTCAAAGAGGTTGCTGCCTGTGTTCTCCTCAAGGATTTCGATGGATTCCTGTCTCGCATTGAGTTCTTTCATCCATTTTTTAGTCTATTTTTGTGCATGGTATATAAGGAAATGGTCCAGCTTCATTTTTCTGCATGTGGCTGTCCAATTTTACCCAATATCATTTGTTGAAGACACTCTCTTCAATGGAAGACTTCACTGTATCCAATGGAAATTGGATAGTCTTCTCTGCTTTGTCAAAGATTAGTTGACCATAGGAAGGTCCATTTCTGGGCTCTCTATTCTGTTCCATTGATCAATGTGTCTGTTTTTGTGCCAGTACCATACTGTCTTGATGATGACAGCTTTGTTGTTTTTTTTTTAAAGATCTTATTTATTTATTTGACAGAGAAAGAGAGATCACAAGTAGGCAGAGACAGAGGAGGAAGCAGGCTCTCTGCTGAGCAGAGAGCCTGATGCGGGGCTTGGTCTCAGGACCCTGAGATCATGACCTGAGCCGAAGGCAGCAGCTTAATCCACTGAGCCACCCAGGCGCCCCTGATTACAGCTTTGTAATAGAGCCTGACATCCAGAATGATGATGCCACCAGCTTTGCTTTTCTTTTTCAACATTCTTCTGGCTATTCGGGGTCTTTTCTGGTTCCATACAAATTTTTAGAATTATTTTTTCCATTTCTTTGAAAAAAGTAGAAGATATTTTGATAGGGATTGCATTAAATGTGTAGATTGCTCTAAGTAGCGTAGATATTTTCAGGGTATTTGTTCTTCCAATCCATGAGCATGGAACGTTTTTCTATTTCTTTGTGTCTTCCTCAATTTCTTTTATGAGTATTCTATAGTTTTCTGAGTACAGATTCTTTGCCTCTTTGGTTATATTTATGCCTAGGTATCTTACAGTTTGGTGTGCAGTTGTAAATGGGACTGACTCCTTAATCTCTCTTTCTTCTGTCTTGTTGGTGTCTAGAAATAGAACTGATTTCTGTGCATTGATTTTATAACCTGCCCTTTCACTGAATTCCTGATGGGGCTTCATTCATAATAGTAAATAAACTTGGAACAACTTAGATACCCCTTAGGAGGCAAGTGGTTAAACCAGCTGTGGTCTATCCACACTGTGGAACATTTCTCAACAATGAAAGGGTTGAAATAGTGACACATGCAACAACGTGAGTGAAACTCAAGGGAATTATTTTGAGTGAAAGTCATGCTCCCTACATACTATTGGGTTCTTTTTGTATAAGAGTCCCCCAAATGATACAAGCGTTGTGTCAGAAACAGAACAGAAACAGCCAGAAACCCTGAACTTGTTATGGGAAATCCTTACAGTGGAACCCCCTGAGAGTGAGAAGACAGCCACTTCTATGTGGCAGATGATGGATGGATCAATGAATGGTATGTGGTGAGCTCTCATTCTTACTCACACCTCTATCTTATAAATAAGAAAATGAAGGCATGGTTGAAAGCATATTTCAAACTTGCCACAAGTGTAAAAGCTAACTTAGAGCGCTCCTTCTTTTGGGGACACTTATAGAAAAATAAAAAAGTTTAGATCTGCACCATTTGAGAGGGTCTGGTGTCTCCCTGCGGGGAAGCTCCTTGCCTTGTTAGATATATCAGAAGCATGTCTGGGCTTCCAGAAGTAGCAGAGAAAGCACACGGGACTGGGATGGAAAGTTCTGTGGCTGTCCAGTGCTGCCTCCTCGCTCATGGTCAGAGCCTCAGACCTGCTCTTGGCCTTCTTTATGGCAAACAGAGCAAGATGGAAGTCTGGTCACCCCCACAGACCACTTAGACAAGCGGAACTTAAGAGATATGTTTGGTTTTCAAGCAAAGGAACCATTTTCCCTGACAAATCCAAGTAACCTAAACAGTAGTGTTGGTTTGCTTGGAGCTGGGGACACAGGAAGCTGGAGGAGAGCTTTTTTTTTTTAATAAAATTTTTAAAATTTCTTTTCAGCGTAACAGTATTCATTGTTTGTGCACCACACCCAGTGCACCATGCAATACGTGCCCTCCCTAATACCCACCACCAGGCTCCCCTAAGCTCCCACCCCCCACCCCTTCAAAACCCCTCAGGTTGTTTTTCAGAGTCCATAGTCTCTCATGGTTCACCTCCCCCTCCAATTTCCCTCAACTCCCTTCCCCTCTCCATCTCCCCATGTCCTCCATGTTATTTGTGATGCTCCACAAATAAGTGAAACCATATGATAATTGACTCTCTCTGCTTGGAGGAGAGCTTTTGTGGTCCAAAACCACACCTCTCAGGCTTTGCTGGGCACTGCACATCACCTGCAGTTGGTTAAGATGCCACCAGCCACTAGCCGTAACTGGCTGTCAAGTGCTCAAAAGGTTGATAGTGTCGCAGAGGAACAGAATTTTAAATGTTATTTAATTTGAGTGAGTTTGACTTTCAGTGGTCACACTCTCTAGGTGATGTTGGGCACAAATCTAATAGACATTTATTGTCCACGTCTTGCTATTCCTTGCATTTTTTTAAAAGATGGATTTATTTGTTTGAGAGCGAGGGAGAGAGGGAGTGAACAGGGGGAAGGGGCAGAGACAGAGGGAGAGAATCTCAAACAGATGCCCCACAGATCACAGAGCCCAGCATGGGGCTGAGTCCCACAACCAGGAGATCATGACCTGAGCCGAAATCAAGAGTCAGTCACCCAACTGACTGAGCCACCCAGGCGCCCCATTCGTATTCCTCATATCTTTTAAAATTTAATCAAGAAAATCCATCCCTCAAGTCCTAACAGTGGGACACAGCTGAATTAACCTTACAGCTTGTCCTCTTCTGTGTGAGCATGGTCTTAGCAGCCCCCGTGAGGTTGGGAAACTGACCACAGACCCCATGGTGCAAACAGCCCTAGGCACCCTGCTGTGGGCCCAGTGCCGACCGGCCCTACCCACCCTCTCCACAGACCACAGCATGTCTGAGACCCACTGTGCAGCTGGGGGACCACAAGCCTTGCCCCTGAACTACCCCAGCCCCACAGCATCTCCCCCACTCCTCTCCCTCCCTTTCCTCCCACCTGACTTTCCACTTAATGTTCTGTCTCTGCATGCTTTCTTCCTCACCGCCCCCCGCCCCCAACCATTCCCCACCAGCTGCCTCCCCTCCCTTTCCCCCACCACTGCAGGAACACTGCAGGGACAGCAGTGGTGTGCTCCAGAGTCAGCTGTTCGACATTCAAGAATTTGGGAGCTTTCGGTAAGGATGGTCATATGTCAAGTTAAGTTCTATCACCTTGCAATTTAATAAACCATATTACGACAAAGGTGATACTCAGAACTGACTACCTCGGATTATTTTGCCCCATGTGACCATCATCTAGTCTCTCGTGGTGGCTCTGCCCACTGCACCTGATGGTGGGGCTGCGACGTGGCGGCGCCCCTGTGTTCCTCTTCCCCACTTAGTGCCCAGCGGCACGACCCTGGCAGCAGAGGTCAGCCAGAGGGGACAGTCCACACCACAGAAATCGGCAGATCATCAGAGAAAACCACATCTCAATGCATCATTTTGTGGGTTATTTACACTTAAGAAAGTGGCAGGGAAACGCTGATCATGCGGAAGTGATTGTCTGCAGCTGTTAGCGCTGTGAGTGGCCCCAAACTGGGGGGATGTAGTCTTCCAGAATTTGAAAACCAGTATCCACTCGCACAGAGAATTCACTGACAGTGTTGATGAGGGACCCTCACCTATGACGTCTCTATTGTTCCACATTCCTCTTACCCTTTGATACAGAGGAAAATATCAGTCAGTACTTCAGTCAGAATGGGCACTTCCCTTGTGCTGCAAGAAACCCAGCAAGGCACCTGACCACATCTGTTGGCCGTGTGGAGGGACCATAAGGAGTACTATGCATTTTTTAATTCTTCATGACTGGTGTGCTACATGTCTTTTATATGCATATAATTTGCAGTAAACTTAAGCATACATGTACAACTGCATGGTTTTGTGGGCAAGCTGCTGGTTAAACCTTCCCCAGTGCACCCCCTCCTGTCTACTGTGCTTCTTGTCTTGGGGATGCCTTTCCCTTCTTTGCCCCTTTGTCTCTCTCTCTCTCATATCCCCCCATATGATTCCTTTTTGCTTCAGGTGGCCTAGACTCTCCATACCCTTGATCAGTCCTTCCAGTTAACGGCACCAAAGGTCACAGCGTTTGTGACATTTCCCCCTTTCCCAGAGGTCTTGATGCCTGTGTCGACACAACTTTCTGGGGAATTCTGGGATCCAAGAGCTCTGGGATGGTGGCCAGACTTTACAGGTCACTGAGCATTTCCCATCCAAACAGTGTTTGATCCTCAGGGTCAGCCTGGAGGAAGCCCCACAAACCTAAGGTGGGAGACCAGAGCTCTTAGCCTTGGTGCCGTGCTCGGCAATCCCACTAAGCCCCCCTGCCAGGCCTTGGACCAGACCCTGAGATTCCCAGCTCAGGCCTGCCTGCCCATGGCCGCTTCTGGAGACGGGGCTCCCTCGGAGGGAGATGGCTGGCTCAGCTGGAGCATTGGTCCACTCTGCTCCTTATGGCATGAAGGAGTCCTAAGGGGTGCCTGGCCTTAGTGGCAGGAGGGCTGCTGGTAGTGAAGTCAGGGCTCAGGTCCATGCCACTGGCCTCTGTGCCCATCTTCCCATGGCCTCTCTGCCCTCCACATTTCTACTTTGCCAGCAGGACGTGCTTGAGGGAGCTGGATGCTGGAGGGTGGGAGCCATGCTTGTGCCACTGCCATCAGTAGAGAGCAAGATGGAGTCACTGATGTCAAACAGTGGCTTGTGTCAAGGGCATTGCCGCTAAAACCAGCTCTATTTTTAACTCTTTGAGGAACCTCCATACTGTCTTCCAGAGTGGCTGCACCAGCTTGCATTCCCACCAACAGTGTAGGAGGGTTCCCTTTCTCTGCATCCTTGCCAACATCTGTTGTTTCCTGCCTGGTTAATTTTAGCCATTCTGACTGGTGTGAGGTGGGATCTCACTGTGGTTTTGATTTGTATTTCCCTGATGCCGAGTGATGTGGAGCACTTTTTCATGTGTCTGTTGGCCATTTCAATATCTTCTTTGCAGAAATGTCTGCTCATGTATTCTGTCCGTTTCTTGATTGGATTATTTGGTTTTTGGGTGTTGAGTTTGATAAGTTCTTTCTAGATTTTGAATATTAGCCCGATGTCTGATAGGTCATTTGCGAATATCTTCTCCCATCTTGTCGGTTGTCTTTTGGTTTTGTTGACTGTTTCCTTTGCTGTGCAAAAGATTTAACTTGATGAAGTCCCAATATTTCATTTTTGCCCTTGCTTCCCTTGTCTTTGATGATGTTTCTAGGAAGGAGTTGCTGTGGCTGAGGTCGAAGAAGTTGCTCCCTGTGTTCTTCTCAAGAATTTTGTTGGATTCCTGTCTCACATTGAGGTCTTTCATCCATTTTGAGTCTATTTTTGTGTGTGGTGTAAGAAAATGGTCCAGTTTCATTCTTCTGCATGTGGCTGTCCAATGTTCCTAACACCATTTGTTGAAGACACTGTCTTTTTTCCATTGGATAGTCTTCCCTGCTTTGTCTGAGATAGTTGACCATAGAGTTGAGGGTCCATTTCTGGACTCTCTATTCTGTTCCATTGATCTATGTATCTGTTTTTGTGCCAGGACCATACTGTCTTGATGAATACAGTTTTTTAATAGAATCTGACATCCGGAATTATGATGTCACCAGTTTTGGATTTCTTTTCCAACATTCCTCTGGCTATTCAGGGTCTTTTCTAGTTCCATATAAATTTAAGGATTATTTGTTCTATTTCTTTGAAAAAAAGTTGATGGTATTTTGGTAGGGATTTCATTGAATATGTAGATTGCTCCAGGTAGCACAGACATTTTCACAATATTTGTTCTTCCAATCCATGAGCATGGGATGATTTTCAATTTCTTTGTATCTTCCTCAAAGCTTCTTTCATGAGTGTTCTATAGTTTTCTGGATCCTTTAGGATACAGAAGAAGAGCCAAAGGATCCAAAAAGGATCCGTTACCTCTTTGGTTAGGTTTATTCCTACATAGCTTATGGTATGGGGTGCAATTCTTCATTTCTCTTTCTTCTGTCTCGTTGTTAGTGTATAAAATGCAGCTGACTTCTGTGTATTGATTTTATATTTTGTCACTTTACTGAATTCCTGTATGATTTCTAGCAGTGTTGGGGTGGAGTCTTTTGGGTTTTCACATAGAGTATCATGTCATCTGCAAAAAGTGAGAGTTTGACTTCTTCTTTGCATTTGGATGTCTTTTATTTTATTTTTTTGTTGTCTGATTGCTGAGACTGGGACCTCTAGCACTACGCTGAATGACAGTGGTAATATTGAACATCCCTGTCATGTTCCTGACCTTAGGGGAAAAGTTCTCCATTTTTCCCCATTGAGAATGATATTTGCTGTAGGTTTTTCATAGGTGGATTTTCTGATTTTGAGGTATGTACCCTCTATCCCTACACTGTGAAAAGTTTTAATCGAGAAAGCATGTTCTGGGGGCACCTGGGTGGCTCAGTGGGTTAAGCCACTGCCTTCGGGTCAGGTCATGATCTCAGGGTCCTGGGATCGAGCCCCGCATCGGGCTCTCTGCTCAGCGGGGAGCCTGCTTCCCCCTCTCTCTCTGCCTGCCTCTCTGCCTACTTGTGCTCTCTCTCTGTCAAATAAATTAAATCTTAAAAAAAAAAAAAGAAAGCATGTTCTGGGGGCCCCTGGGTGTCTCAGTTGGTTAAGCATCTGCCTTTGGCTCAGTCATGATGCCAGGCTCCTGGGGTCAAGCCCTGCAACAGGCTACCTGCTCAGCTGATAGCCTGCTTCTCCCTCTCCTCCCTGCTGGTGCTCTCTCTCACTATCTCTGTCACTGTCTCTGTCTCTAAAAAAAAAAAGGATGTTGTATTTTGTCAAATGCTTTTTCTGCATCTATTGAGAGGATCATATGGTTCTTGTTCTGTCTTTTATTAATGTGGTGTATCACACTGAGTGATCGAACCAACCTTGCAGCCCAGGAATAAATCCCATTAGGCCATGGTGAGTAATCCTTTTAAGGTACTGTTGGATCCTAGTGGCTAATATCTTGGTGAGAATTTTAGCATCCATGTTCATCAGGGTTCATCATGGTTTGTAATTCTCCTGTTTGGTGGGGTCTTTGTCAGGTTTTGGGGTCAAGGTGATGCTGACCTCATAGAAAGAGTTTGGAAGTTTTCCTTCCATTTCAATTTTTTGAAACAACTTCAGAAGAATAGATATTAATTATTCTTTAAGTGTTTGGTAGAATTCCCCTGGGAAACTATCTGGCCCTGCTCTCTGTTGTTCCCCAATGAGAATGGTATTCACTGAGGGTTTTATAGCATTCACAGGTGGCTTTTATAGTATTGAGGTATGTACCCTCTATCCCTTCACTGTGGAGAGTTTTAATCAAGAAAGGATGCTGTGCTTTGTTAAACGCTTGTTCTGCATCTACTGAGAGGATCATATGGTTCTTCTTCTGTCTTTTACTAATGTATTGTATCACATGGATTAATTTGAGGATTTGAACCAACCTTGCAGCCCAGGAATAAGTCCCACTTGGTCGTGGTGAGTAATCCTTTCAAGGTACTGTTGAATTTTAGTGGCTAGTATCTTGGTGAGAATTTTGGCATCCATGCTCATCAGGGATATTTGTCGTTTTTGTAATTCTCGTTTTTGATAGGGTCTTTGTCAGGTTCTGGGATCAAGGTAATGCTGGCCTCATGGAAAGAGTTTGGAAGTTTTTCTTCCATTCGATTTTTGGAAACAACTTCAGAAGAATAGACCTTAATTCTTCTTTAAGTGTTTGGTAGAATTCCCCTGGGAAGCCATCTAGCCCTGGGCTCTTGTTTTTTGGGAGATTTTTGATGACTGCTTCAATCTCCTTACTGGTCATGAGTCTGTTTAGGTTTTCTATTTCTTCCTGGTCCAGTTTTGGTAGTTTCTATGTGTGTAGGAATGCATCCATTTCTCCAGATTGTCTAATTTGTTGGCATATAGTTGCTCATAATATGTTCTTATAATTGTTTGTATTTCTTTGGTGGTGGTTGTGATCTCTCCTCTTTCATTCATGATTTTATTAATTTGGGTCCTTTCTCTTTTCTTCCTGGTAAGTCTGGCTAGGGGTTTAGCAATCTTATTAATTCTTTCAAAGAACCATCTCCTCGTTT
>PISX010038189.1:0-10408 GCA_004024625.1 Mellivora capensis
TTCTTTGCAGAAATGTCTGTTCATGTCCTCTTCCCATTTCTTGATTGGATTATTTGTTCTTTGGGTGTTGAGTTTGATAAGTTCTTTATAGATTTTGGACACTAGCCCTTTATCTGATATGTCGTTTGCAAATATCTTCTCCCATTCTGTCAGTTGTCTTTTGGTTTTGTTGACTGTTTCCTTTGCTGTGCAAAAGCTTGATGAAATCCCAATAGTTCATTTTTGCCCTTGCTTCCATTGCCTTTGGGGTAATGGACATTGGGGAGGGTATGTGCTATGGTTAGTGCTGTGAAGTGTGTAAACCTGGCGATTCACAGACATGTACCCCTGGGGATAAAAATATGTTTATAAGAAAAAATTTAAAAAAAAAATTCCTCGGGATGTTTGGGTGGCTCAGTGGGTTAAGCGTCTGCTTTCAGCTCAGGTCATGATCCCAGGGTCCTAGGATTGAGCCCCACATCAGGCTCCTTGCTCAGCGGGGTGCCTGCTTCTCCCTCTGCCTGCCACTCCCCCTGCTTGTGCTCGCTCTCTATCTCTCTCTCTGACAAATAAGTAAAATCTTAAAAAAAAAAAACTTGAAAAAAAAAAGAAAAAAAATTTAATTCTCACAGCCATTGAGAGGTATTGTTATACCCAATTTACATTAGTAAAGTCTGTAAAGTAACATACTCGCAGTACTTATATAAACCTGATTGAAGTCTCATGATTTCAAATCCAATATTCATTATACTCTAGCAAGCACAAAGGCAATTTTAAAGTAAGAAATGAGACATGGCATAGCTCTCCTGTCTCCATTCCTTTCTTCTGGATTCCTTAGAACAATGAAGTGTGCAGGAATCCTCACCTCAAGTCAGGATGCTCCTTCTAGAACAACACTGTTCAATATGACATTCTACAATGACAGAATGTCCTGTATCTGTGTTGTCCAATATGGTAGCCATTAGCCGCATGTGTCTATAGAATGACTGAAATGTGATTAATGCTAGGAAAAAGTAAATTTTAATATTAATTAATTAGAATTTAAATTTGAATAGCTATATATGGTTAATGGCTACTGCATAGGACAGCATATTCTAAAACTTTCCTCTCTCTCTCTTTCCATCTTCATTGGGGAAGCACAGTTTGGGTACCTGTTTTTTGTTGTTGTTGTTGTTGTTGTTGTTTGTTTTTGTTTTTTTAATTTCCTCTCATCCCCATTATTTATTGAAGCCTTTGCGCATAGACTTACTTTCTATCCCACGATCCAAATGCCATTCAGGTGTTTTCATCACCCACAGGGACAACTTGATTGCCTGACATTACTTGATTTCCTTAGGCTCAAGGACTTCCACTTCATTTCACTTTAACTACTGTCTTCCAACTATCCTTGACCTGGTCATCATTCAAAAGTATACTTAAGACACTCTTTTTTTTAAAAAAATAATTTATTTATTTGACAGAGATCACAAGTAGGCAGAGAGGCAGGCAGAGAGAGAGAGAGAGGTAGAAGTAGGCTCCCTGATGAGCAGAGAACCCGATCCCAGGACCCTGGGATCATGACCTGAGCCGAAGGCAGAGGCTTTAACCCACTGAGCCACCCAGGTGCCCCTACTTAAGACACTCTTAAACACGAAGATTCCAATCTTGATTTCTACCTCCTATATAGAACTCCCTTCTTTTCACTCAGAGCTGCTGGGTCTCCTGTTTGACCTGTATAGTCTTCTAGGCCCAACACTCATGTTGCAGCCTCCATCCAGCATTTCTTCTTTCACGATGCAGCTTAGAGTCTGCTGTCTATCATTTCAAATATATCATTTCAAATGCTCATTTGCCAATAATCCTCACTACGTTCCTTTACTGTTCTCTGTCACACCCACCTGGTTTGTTTGACATGTCTGCTCCCCTTTTCATATACCTGATCTATGATGCATTGCTGGAAAAGGCACCCTGTCAACATATTATTGCCTATGAATTCATGGTCCTCCTACCTCAGTGGGGCCATCAGTATTGCCAGACTTTCCTGTGTGCTCTCTAGTCCCTCTCCGTCCCCTTCTCCAGGCAAATCTCCAGGGAGAGCTCCTCATGGGGTCAGTGACTGTGACTTGATAGCCCCTAAATTTGTGTTTCTGGCACAGATCTCTCTCCTAGGGTCCTCCCCTAGGCATCTCAAGTGTGCCCTATCCAAAATGGGATCCACAGGTTACCTGGGTGGTTCAGCCAGTGGAACCTCTGACTCTTGGTTTCTGCTCAGGTGGTAATATAATTGTTCATGAGATACAGCCTGTGTCAGGTTCATGCTCAGCAGGGAGTCTGCTTGAGATTTCCTCTGTCCCTCCCCCCACTCACATGCTCTCTCTCTTTCTCAAATAAATAAATCTTCATGGGATCCAGCCTCTTCCTCTATCCACAGAGCTGCTTCTTCTTGTGTTTCCAATCTTAGCAGATCACACCACCTGGTATTCGGCACACACAACAGAATTTAGAAGACTGCTGACCTTCCCAGGCTTCACTTTTTACATCACATCATCAAGTACTTTGGATTTTCTACTACATTAGTCTCAACATGTTCCATCTTTTCTCCCCCCATTTTACTACAGTCCAGATCATGGCCATCCTAACAGAAATCTCATCCCTTCTTTTGGGCTCCCAATCAGACTGATTCACTAAGTTATCTTTAAAATATTATCTTCCTAAGAAATAAAGATTATTATGTCCTTGACTGAAATCTCTGACCATCTCTATTGCCTTCAGAATCAAGTTCACATTCTAAGCCCTTTTTCAGCACCTGACTCTGGACTATCTCTCTAGTCTGTTTGCTTCTTCCATTCACACTTTTAACTCCACAAATGATAAGCAGGTCATAGCAGGCCTCTTTAATTTCCTCATCTGTGTTACATGCTCTCTCTTGCTCTCTTTGCATTAGGCTCCTCATACTGCCAGGACTATCTTTATTTACAGTGTTAATCCTAGTGGGTACTGATTAGCACCTAGTTATTAAAATTAGCAGGGGCAGATGAACTCATTTTGAGAGCCATTCCATAAAATAAGTGACTGTGGTTTCCAAAATGTCAATGTAAGGAGAGATAAAATAGAGCTATTCTAGACTGAAAAAAACCAAAGAGATGTGACAATGAAATGCAACAGAGGGTCCTGGATTGGATCTCGTGTTGGAAGAGAAAAGACATAATAAGGACTGAACAACTGGAAATAGTAGAATACAGACTATAGATTAGATAAATGTTTTATGTCAGTGTTAATTTCCTGAATCTGATAACTGGACATTGGATGTAACGTCTATTGTTACATTACACTGCTACATTGTTGCTGCTTTGGGAGTATTAAAGGGCAAGAGAACATGATATACCCAACTTATTTTCAACTACTCAGAAAGAATAAATTTTATGCCCACATATTCATGATGTATCTATGTATATGAAGGTTTATGTACGGTGATAGATACATATGTGTATGTACATGCACAGAGGTGCACAGAGGGAGGAGAAAGATATAAAACAAATGTAGCAATATGTTAAACTTGGTGATTTTAGGAAAAGGGTATAGGAGGTCCATATATTATTCTTGTAACTTTTTTGTAGGTTTGAAATTATTTTTCCCCAAAAAAAAGTTAAAAAGGAAGTTCTAGGATTTTTGATTTCCAGTTTTGTAACTGTTGTCAAGCAAATGTGAGAGCTTCTGTTCTCATCATTATTTTTGGTATATAAGAGCTAAATTTAAAAGATGTTATAGAAATTCTAACAGCATAAAGTATTTTATTTTAAAAAAAAGCTGGGTACAAACCAGAAGAATAGACTGTAAGTATATGCAATGTTTAGAAAAATTCTGAGTATATACAAAAAGAACATTATCAATGGATGATGGAATTGTTGATGGAGTTTTAAGTGATTTTCTTTTCTTCTTATTTTTTAAAATTTAATACAGTAAACATGTGTAAATTGCTTAAAAAATTAAAAATACATCTAAGGTGCTTTAACAATGAACAGAAAAAAAAGAAAAGAAAGCAAATAAGCTTCATTTCCCTATAACCTTGGTTTGATAAGATCTGGAAGCAAAGCACATTTAGACAGAGCCCTCTTTAAGGGCTTCCTAGGTTACTTGATTATCTGTATACCTAAGGAATCTAAGTATTCACAAAAGTATTCACAAAAGGAGAAGAAAGTATTCACAAAAAAATTTTTTTAAAGATTTTATTTGAGAGGCAGGGCGAGGGGTCGTGATGGGTAGGGAGGGAAAAAATGAAACAAGATGGGACCCAAGAGGTAGACAAACCATAAGAGACTCTTAATCCCAGGAAACAAACTGAGGGTTGCTGGGGGGTGGGGGAGAGAGATATAGGGTGGCTGGGTTATGGATATTGGGAAGGGTATGTGCTATGGTGAGTGCTGTGAATTATGTAAGACTAATGATTCACAGACCTGTACCCCTGAAGCAAATAATACATTATATGTTAATAATAAAAAAGATTTTATTTATTTATTTGATGGAGAGAGACACAGTGAAAGAGGGAACACAAGCAGGGGGAGTGGGACAGGGAGAAGCAGGCTTGCCGCTGAGCGTGGGGCACAATGCAGGGCTAGATCTCAAGACCCTGGGATCATGACCTGAGTGAAAGACAGTAGCTTAACTGACTGAGCCACCCAGGTGCCTCTCACATAAATTTTATATGCTTAAAATTTGTGACAATCTTTCAAGTGTTTTTTTTTCCTTATTTTCATACCTTTTCCAATAAAATGACAACCTTGCCCTTTGTTCTATAATGACATACTCATATCACAATAGATCATGACCAGATTATATACAGATACTTCATGCCAAATCTCAAAACTCCAAAATTCTAGAACTTATGTGTGGATGTTGTCCATTGTAGGCTTTTTGAAGACAGGGATGCTACTTATTTCAACCTCTAGTAAGTACCCTGCACACATTAATTTTTAACAAACATTTTGTGCAGGAATCCCACTATCTTGTTATCTGAACTATCTGAACATTTCCCACTTCTTCTCATTTGACTGTCAATTTTAATTTAGTATTGGATTATAATTATAACTATAATTATAAATCAGTATTCCTCATTCATCATATATGATGGTTCCAGTCTGAATTCAGAGCCTCTTGTGTGTTCTCCAAGCACCTGATACCTCTCCCTGTGACTGCATTAGCCAGACTGCCTTGCGATGGCCTGTTTACTAGTCTACACCATGTCCCATGTCCAACCCAAGAGAACATAAGCCTCTTAAGACACTTTATTCATATGTCTAGAATGTTGTGTGGTACAAAATGGGTTTTCAAAGAGTATTTTGCATTGTTGATAACTATAATTTGACATCTTTATTTTAAGATAAAGAAATAGAGACCTTGTGGTTTAAACATCTTGTTCAGGACCACACAGCTAAATACCTATAGACAATAATAAGAACCTGGACTTCTTCCTTACCAGCCATTGCTTTTTCTTTTATGATATAATTCTGTTCTTGCTTTTAGACATCTGCATATGTTCATAAATATGTAATATTTTGGTCCAAAACAAAAGCTGTAATGAGTGTGAAATTGTGGATTTTAGGTCAGCAGTCTAGCTTGATTGTCCCAGTCTTAGGGTCCCCTCTGATCCTGCCTGGTCTTAGGCAATTTCTTTATATCTAAAACTGTTACTTCCATCTTCTGATCTCAAGAGAAACTCAACTATGACCTTCTATGTATGCATGAGTGGTTCATTATTGCTCATTCACTCTCTAAATTTTCCCTGGAATTGGATTCCAGTGATGAGTTTCTGTGTGGTATTGGCACCTGTTTTCTCCATAAGAAGGGGAAAAAAAAGTAGTGGCCAATTAGGCAGATAGATAAAGGAGCAAAAGGCCTCCACTGATGAAACAACTTGCTTATATTAACAGATAATTATGATAGAAACCATTAGCTCCTGCCCAACTTTTAATGGGATGCCACAGTTTAGTTGGCCATATGAACATTCAGCCAAAGACTCCATTTTGCAGTTGCCCTAGCAACAGCAGCTGAGGGTGGCTATATGACCAACTTCTAAATAGCAGAATGAAAATGGAAGTGATTGTGTCATATCTGGTTCATTCCCTTAAAGGGAAAGAATCTGCACCACCTTTCTCTCTTCCCCTTTGTGCTGGCTGGAATCCTGGTATGTTAGTGTAGAGCAGAAGTCTTCAACCTGAGGTGGAGGATGTGTGACAAGGATGTCAGAGCAAGAAGATAGAAGAAGCCGGGATCCCTGATGTTTGTCCAGCCCCATACCAGGCTTGGACCACTTGTCTTCCTTTTTTTTTTTTTAAGATTTTATTTATTTATTTGAGAGAGAGGCAGTGAGAGAGAGCATGAGCAAGGAGAAAGTCCGAAGAAGAAGCAGACTCCCCGTGGAGCTGGGAGCCTGATGCGGGACTCAATCCCAGGACTCTGGGATCATGACCTGAGCCGAAGGCAGTCGCCCAACCAACTGAGCCACCCAGGCGTCCCTTGTCTTCCTTTTATATGAGAGAGAAATCAACTTCTATCTTATCTATGTCACCATTATTTTGAATTTCTCTATTACATCAAGCAAACTGATAGCCTATGAAATATAATCTTTATTTAATGCTATTCAATCAAAGTCTTAATAGATTTCTGGAGTATAAAATAATAAAAAGGGAGTAAAACATTAATGGAAACCATTTGAACATAAAGTGAATACATATGATCAATAAATATACTGATTTGTAAGCAATCAGGGGTAAGCAGACAATAAATATTTATAATCTATTGAGCATTTTAATTATCTTTTTTTTGGCAATAAGACAAAATTCTAAGAAGAAGCCTAAAATCCAGTGAGTGCCAAACATAATCTTGAAATCAGCAAGTGCTTATTCTTACCTGAATGATTCCATTTTACATTTGCGCAGGTTTTACCTCTCATTTGTCACTTCTCCCTCACACAACTCACTGCTCTAGCCAGCCTGAATTACTTGCATCTTGTCATCACACTTTGCTGTTTTGTCAGTGCTACCAGCACATAGTAGGCATTCCATTACAATGTATGGAAAGAATGGATAAGTATTTTTTTTCATTGTGGAATACCTGCCTCCATTTCCAAGAGTCTTGGTCCTATCAAACCTCATGCACAAGCCTCAAAACCTATCTCTTCCAAGAAATTTTCCCCAATGCCCTTAGCTGGAAAAGATCTCCTCTTTCCCTGAACTCTCATAATACCTTTTCCATATCTCTCTCATGTCACTTATCACTCCCTTTTGTCACAGAAATTTATCTCCTCTACCCTCCTATTTAGAGCTTGAAAGCAGAGAAAGGAGAAAACTCATTCCAGAATCACTTCTCCGGTTTTTTTTTTTTTTCTTTGTATGGGTACCATGGTGCTTACATTTAGCACTGGTAGTAGTAATACACATATTAATACATAATATGAGATACATATATTTTGTAGATATATTTTTATCATGAATTACCTCAAGTGATTTTGTTCATTAGGCATAGAGAGAGAACAATGAACAGAAAGAAAATGAGAGAGATCTATTAATTTAATAATCTTCTGTTGACTTCTTAAGGAGTAAAGCAATACTGGATTAAATTAGGTTAATTATAGAAATGTGGCTGGGTAACATTTTCAAGTGGTTTTATGTCAATTTCCTCACTGGTATCCTGAGGGCTTCATCTTTCCCTGATGGCATTAAGAGAGAACCAGAAAAAAAGGCTGCAAAAACACAGCTATTAGGCTACCAAAGCAGGTAGTCCAAGTGACAGAAGAATGTTAAGGAATACTAGAAAAATAAATTTTCCAAACCCTGAGTTACAGATAAACAGATTGAACAGACCTGGAAACAGAGAAAGCAATGGAGCGAACATAAACCATGCCAGAAAGTTGTAGGGGTGAAGTGTCGGCAGCGAACTGCCCCTCTTGATGCCATCTGTTGAGGATTACTAATCACCCAGATGTTGCCCATCAGTGTTCTAGCTGGAGAGATTCTTATTTGTGTCCTGGGCTCTTCCCAGTGTTATCCCCCACCCCACATCATCCAACGACTCCAGAGAAGATCACCACTCTTGAGCCAAGGTGGAGAAATTAGTGTGTGTTGGGGAGTTGGGGTGGGAACATGGTTTTCTGAAGTGATGATGGCATGAAGGAAAAACATGCATTGACCAACACAAGAATAGTTAGTTTGATATTTAGTGCTAAGTTGGTACTGCAGGGGGTGAATTTTTCTTTTCAAGAGGTTCTTAACGAGGATGAATTTTACATTAAATTTTTGTGAAGATGGTAAAGAAGGTCTGAAAGGGAACTCTAAAATAGGAAGCAAGCTGGCACGAATGAGTAAATCATGAGGCAGAAGACCATTCATCAGTGCTGTGAAATTGGTGACAATGGCAGATAATAGGAAGTAAAATTGAAGATGCAGTGAGGTTAAGTTGATAGAAAGCTTTGAAGATTCTGTGTCAGTCCAAATGTTCACATTCCTGTGACCCACTATCTTGAGTTTGGAAAGTCTTAATGGGTTAATGTTTCCAGAAATCAAGCTTAGGTATTGATGGAACTTTCAAGAAGTTTATCTGATGATAATGTAATGGAGCTTAAATTCAGTATCAACAAATCAAGAATTAATTGATATTTTCCCTGAATATTTTATTTCCCTACTATTAGTCCAGATTTGTCATATCAAACTGATTACGACAGAATGAATCAAATCAATATCCTGAGACCACATTTCTCATTCAACACTGTAAATGCCCATCTATACAAAGAAAGAAACAAACAAAAATGTGCATGTTTAGTACATAAAGATATCTTTAGGAAAACAGCTTAAAGTATTATCTTCTCTTAATAAATGGATAAAGCTTTTCCAGTGTCTTCTTAAGATAAAAGTAAAAATTTTGCTTTACTTAAATACTAAATTTTTGATAAGCAATACATATTGTTTGAATAACATATAAATCATTTCTCATAATTTAAGCATATATGAGGATGAACTTTATGATTTGTTTTACAATTTCCTTCCCAGAATTCAGCCAGTTTGTCATGTCCAGAAAAAAGAGAACTTCTAGTAATTTTATCTTGCAAGAACTATTGAAAAATTGTTAAAAATGAACATTTACAATTTCACATTTGTTCTTTCTTCTTACATAAGAGCTTATGTTAAAACATTTGGATTTTAAAAGAAAACAGAAAAAAATGACATTTGGTGACACTAATGAGTATGTTTTCTAACCAAAGTGGAATTGTCTAGAAGTCGACAGAAAGAGAAGAAAATCTACAAACACATAGAAACTAAGCAACACGGTGGTAAACAATCCATGGGTTAAAGGGGAAATTTCAAGGGAAATTAAAAAATTTATAGAACTCATATGGTAACTTGTATGTGGAATCTAAAAAACAAAACAAATGAATAAAAAGAACAGACAAAAAGCAGAATCAGATCTATAAATACAAAGAAAAATCTGATGGTTGCTAGGAGTGAGGAGGAGAGGGATGAGTAAAATGGGTGAAGGGGAGAGGAAGGTACTGGCTTCCAGTTATGGAATGAATAAGTCACAGGATTTAAAGTTCAGCATAGGGAATATAGTCACAGGTATTGTAATAGTGTATAGTGCATACACTACATGCAATATATAGTGACAGATAGTAGCTACATCTATGGTGAATATAGCGTAACATGTAGACTTTTCAAATCACTATATTATACAACTGAAACTAATGTAACCTTGCGTGTCACCTATACTCAATTTATAGCACTAAAAAATCCTCACATGAGGAAGGAAAGAGTTTCATATCAATAATTTATGTCCCATCTCAAGAACCTAGAAAAACGAGAAAAATGACCAAAGCAAGCAGAAGGAAGGAAAAAATAAAGATTAGAGAAAAAAAATCAATGGAATTGAAAACAGAAACAATGGGGAAAATTGGTATAACAAAGTTTTTTTTTTTAAAGATTGATAAAGTTGACAAAATGCTATTCTGACTGACAAAGAGAAAAAAAGAGATACACACAATTTACTGATTACAAATGAAACAAGTGATTTGGTAAACAAACTGTGAGGTATATCCATGGTATAGAATACTACTCAGCAATGAAGAATAACAAACTATTGCTACACAGAGTAGCTTGGACGCATCTCCACATAACTATGCTTCATGACCAAAACTAATCACCAAAATTCCATTTATATCACATTCTTAAAGAGAGAACAGATTTGTGGCTGCCAGGCTGAAATTAGGGGATGAGAATGGCAAGAAGTGAGTGTAGCTATACATGGGCAACATGAGGGTCCTTGTCAGTGGTAACATTCTTGATTGTATCAATGTTAATACCCCAGCTGCAATATTGTACTCAGATTTTGCAAGGTGTTCCACTGGGGAGAACTGGGTAAAGAGTACGAGGATCTACCTTTCTGTTTTATTTCTTTTTTTTTT
>PISX010038190.1:0-10407 GCA_004024625.1 Mellivora capensis
TTCTTGATAATACATCCCAGTTCTTTATCATCAACCTATACCATGTGTTCTGTACAGAGGTAACAAATTATATTTGTCTTGGCAGATGTGAAGTAGTATCTCACTGAAATTGTGATTTGTTTCTCTAATGGGTAATGATCTAGAGCAACTTTTCATGTGTTTATTGGCCATTTCTTGGGACAAATGTATTCAGATTTTTTCTTAGTGTCTAATTACTTATTTTTAATTTCAGTTTAGTGAGGAGTTCTTTATATCATATGGTTACTATATACAGTTATCAGTTGTATTTTTTTCAAATATTTTCTCTCATTCTGTAGGTTGTCTTTTTCACTTTCTTCATTGTATCCTTTGAAGCAAATATTTTTAAATTCCAGATGTCCACTTCGTTTTTTGTTGGCTGTGATTTTGGAATCATAAAAGTCATTTACACCTGTGTTTACTTCCAAGAGTTTTGCAGATTTAGCTATATATTACTTATATTAGGTCTTCAATCCATTTTGATTTTATTTTTATATATATTGCATGAGGTAAGGGTCCAACTTCATTTTTCTTGTCGATATCCAGTTGCCATAGCACTGTTTGTTGAACCAGTTATTCTCTCCCCATTGAATTATCTGGGAATTGTTATTGAAACTGAATTAAGCATAAATGTGACAGTTTATTTCTGTACTGTAAATTTTATTCTATTCATCTATATATTTACATATATCAATATACTACTCAGATACAGTTATATATCTCCTTTCACAAATACCACAATATCTTGATTACCACAGCTTTGTAGTAAGTTTCAAAATTGGGAGTGAGCCCTCTAAAATGTTTCTTTTTCCCAGCTTCTTTTGGCTATTATGAGTTCCATGCATTTCTGAATTAATTTTATGATCCACTTGTCACTTTCTATAAAGTAGCTTGCTTAGATTTTGATAAAGATTTTGTTATAGATCAATTCAGGAAGAATTGCTATCTTAATAGTAAGTCTTCTGATACTTTAAAGACTTTTTAAAGTTTTACACTTTATTAAATTTAAATATTCTTTTTTAATACTGTTGTATATGAAATTGTTTTCCTAATTTTTCAGTTTTCTTTACTAATTGATTTTCTTATATTGATCTTGTTTGTTGCAATCTTGCTAAGCTTGTTGATCAGTTTTAACTTTTCTGATTTCTAAGAATGTTCTATATACAACTGCATGCCATTTGTAAATGAAGATAAGCTTAATTACTTCTTTCTGATATAAATGTCTTTACTTCTTTTTCCTTTTTTCATTTCACTGGCTGTAATCTCCAGTGTGATGATGACTAGGAATGGTGGCCACAAACAGCTTGTTCAGAATTTGTAGAGAAAGCTTTCATTCTTTCACAATTGAGCATTGTGTTATGTTTGGGTTTTTCATAGATGACCTTTATTAGGTTGAGAAAGTTCTTAATGTACTTCTATTTTGTTTATGTTTATTATGAAAAAGTTAGATTTTGTCAAATATTTCTGTATATTGAGATGGTATGGTTTTTGTTCTTTATTCTTTCAGTATGCTGTATTACATTGCTTGATTTGGGGGTATTAAAACAATCTTGGATTCCTGAGTTAAATCTCACTTGATCATTGTATATAATCCCTTTTTACTGTTGCTGAATTTGGTTTACTCCAGTTTTTTTATTTTTTTTTTACATATATTCAAAAGGGATAGTTTTCTGTACTTGTGATGTGTTTGAATGTTTTAAAAGGTTGTTGTGGACTAAATGTTGCCCCCAAAACTCATATGTAGAAACACTACCCCCTTTTGTAATGGTAAAGGATTTGAAACCTTTGGGAGAAAATGAGGATTAGATGAAGTCCTGAGGGTGAGACCTTCATGAAGAGTTATTAGTTGCCTTTTAAGACTTACTAGAGGGACGCCTGGGTGGCTCAGTTGGTTTAAGCGGCTGCCTTCGGCTCAGGTCATGATCCCAGCGTCCTGGGATCGAGTCCCACATCGGGTTCCTTGCTCGGCAGGGAGCCTGCTTCTCCCTCTGCCTCTGCCTGCCACTCTGTCTGCCTGTGCTCGCTCGCTCTCTCCCTCTCTCTGACAAAAAAATAAATTAAAAAAAAAGACTTACTAGAGAGCTTTCTTCTTCTCTCTAATCTCTGCTATGTGAGGTTACAGTGAGAAGTTGCTGATCTGTAAGTCTGAAGAGGAATCTCACCAGAACCCACCTAGCCTGGCATCCTGATCTTGGACTTCAAGCCCCCAGAATGCAATAAATAAGTTTTTGTTGTTCATAATCCACCCAGCCTATGGTTCCATACTTCTCTAGTTTTTGAAAGAGTTTTTGAAGAACTGGTATTAATTCTTGTTTTAATGTTTGGTAGAATTTACCAGTGATACATCCTGGACCTGGGATTTTCTTTGTTGTAATTTACCTCATTTTAATTTGCATGTCCGTTTTGGCCATCAGATGACAGTGTTACTTCTGGTATCTATTGTTGTCACCCTTACTGACATGACATTAGTGTAGACAAACAGACCCTTGTCTTAATTTTCCACAGTTTCAGATGGGGTCAGATTATAATATTTAATGAGATTTACCTCAGACTTAGGTATAATACATATGAATTAATATGCATAAAACAGTGTTAAAGCTGTAAATTAGATACATTCCTCTGCTTTTACTGTATTATCCAAACACTTTAGCTTTTTCTTGTTCAAAGCTTTCCATTCTAGAATGGGATCTAGTTTTACTTCTGCAAAACTAAAAGGGTTGTCAATTGTTTCCGTAACCCCAGAACAAAGGATCTGTCTCAAAGGAGAATTCATATCTGTTTCTAGATAAAGAAGAAAAAACCCAATAAAGATACTTTTATGTGTTATTGTTTTCTTCCCTCCTTAAATTTTTTAAAATTGAAGTATAACAGACATATAATGTTCTTTTCAGGTACACAACATAGTGATTGGACAATTCTGTTTATTATGCTGTGCTTACCACCATAAGTATAGTTCCCATCTGTCATCATACAGAATTATTAAAACATTATTTTTTTAAGTTTTTTAAAAAAATTATTTATTTATTTGACAGAGATTGCAAGTAGGCAGAGAGGCAGGCAGAGAGAGAGGAGGAAGCAGGCTCCCTGATGAGCAGAGAGCCCAATGTGGGGCTTGACCCTGAGATCATGACCTGAGCTGAAGGCAGAGGCTTTAACCCGCTGAGCCACCCAGGTGCCCCTATTAAAACATTATTGACAGTATTCCCTATGCTGTACTTTTCATCTCTGAGATTTACTTTATAACTGGAAGCTTGTACCTCTTAATCCCCTTCATCTATTTTGTATATCCCCACACTCCCTCTCCCCTCTGACAGCCACCAGTTTTCTGTATTTCTGTCTTTTTTGTTTGTTTTCTTTAGATTCCACATATAAGTGAAATCATATGGTATTTGTTTTTCTCTGACTTATTTCACATAGCATAACACCCGCTAGGTCCATCTATGTTGTCACATATGGCAAGATCTTTTTTATGGCTGCTCAACATTCAATTGTATATATACGACACATCTTCTTTATTCATCTATTGATGGGTACTTAGATTGCTTCCGTAATTTGGCCACTGCAAATAATGCCGCAATAAAATAGTTCTGTGTAATTAAAAATAGTGATTCTAATCATCAAGATAAAAAATAGAAAAGGAGATCTATCCTTCCAGGGTATCTTGTATGATATTAATTTAAGTATTATCACCATGAAATGTGTAGAAAAAGAAGGAATCTTAGAGATATTTAGAAAACTAATGATTAGATCAATGAATTCTTTTGTTGAATAGATTGAGACTTTTAAAGTTAACTAAAATCTCATGATTTATATCAGGGACTTACTGGAAATCAGTATATATATGCATATACTCACACAGACACACATAGACTCTTAATCTACCATATTAGAGATCTTTTTCCTACTTGAGTTTCAAAGAGTATTTGATTGATGGTGAAAGAAAGGGTTCAAATAATGGAACACAATTCTTATTTCCTAAAGTTAACTAACCTTCCTGCGATCATACAGCTAATAATGGATTGGAATCCAGGTTGCCCTAACCCCAAAGTATATACTGCTTCTTGTTGTAGAACATGCTGAATATGTGTATGGAGGTCTGCACTTCAGTTCTTGACGTAGGTACAGTCTTTAACTGGAATGTTATGTAAGCATCTAGAAGACTTCTTAAGTTTCATCTTGGGCTATCTTTGTTTGTATCTTATCCAGCATTAGCTCTTGATTTTGAAAAATGTTATGGTGATTAATTTTGCTGTTTACAACTTAAACATTTCTTCATGTACATGTTTGCTTTGGCTACCATAACACAATACCTTAAACTGGATGGCTTAAACAATAGAAAATAGGGGTTTTGTTTTTGTTTTATAATTCTGGAGGCTAGAAGTCCAAAATCAGGGTGGTGGCAAGGAATGGTTCATTCTGAGGGTTGTGAAGGAAAGACCCGTTCCAGGCCTTTTTCCTTGGCTTTTAGATGGCTCTCTTGATTACATGGATAAAGTCTCTGTCTTCTGCATCTGAAACTAATGATGTACTTTATGTTGGCTAGTTGAATTTAAATTAAAAAAAATGAATTAAGGGCGCCTGGGTGGCTCAGTGGGTTAAAGCCTCTGCCTTCGGCTCAGGTCATGATCTCAGGGTCCTGGGATCGAGCCCCACATCAGGCTCTCTGCTCGGCAGGGAGCCTGCTTCCTCCTCTCTCTCTGCCTGCCTCTCTGCCTACTTGTGATCTCTGTCTGTCAAATAAATAAATAAAATCTTTAAAAAAAATTGAATTAAAAAAGTTA
Organism: Mellivora capensis; assembly: GCA_004024625.1. NCBI lineage: Eukaryota > Metazoa > Chordata > Mammalia > Carnivora > Mustelidae > Mellivora > Mellivora capensis. Next base: position 4,800 of record PISX010038190.1, read on the forward strand.
CATTCTGAAGCATTGGGGTATATGACTTCAACATAAGAATTGGTGGTAGTGGGAGCATCTATAAAGAACTTCTCAAACTCAACACACAAAACAGATAATCATGTCAAAAAATGGGCAGAAGACATGAACAGACACGTCTCCAATGAAGACATACAAATGGCTATCAGACACATGAAAAAATGTCCATCATCACTAGCCATCAGGGAGATCCAAATCAAAACCACATTGAGATACCACCTTACACCAGTTAGAATGATCAAAATTAACAAGACAGGAAACAACGTGTGTTGGAGAGGATGTGGAAAAAGGAGAACCCTATTATACTGTTGGTGGGAATGCAAGTTGGTGCAGCCACTTTGGAGAACAGTGTGGAGATTCCTTAAGAAATTAAAAATAGAGCTTCCCTATGACCCTGTAATTGCACTACTGGGTATTTACCCCAAAGACACAGATGTAGTGAAAAGAAGGGGCATCTGTACCCCAATGTTCATAGCAGCAATGGCCACAGTCACCAAACTGTGGAAAGAGCCAAGATGCCCTTCAACGGACAAATGGATAAGGAAGATGCGGTCCATATATACAACGGAGTATTATGCCTCCATCAGAAAGGATGAATACCCAACTTTTGTATCAACATGGATGGGACTGGAAGAGATTATGCTGAGTGAAGTAAGTCAAGCAGAGAGAGTCAATTATCATATGGTTTCACTTATTTGTGGAGCATAAGAAATAACATGGAGGACATGGGGAGATGAAGAGGAGAAGGGAGTTGGGGGAAATTGGAGGGGAAGATGAACCCTGAGAGACTATGGACTCTGAAAAACAACCTGAGGGTTTTTAAGGGGCAGGGGGTTGGAAGTTGGGTGAGCCAGGTGGTGGGTATTATGGAGGGCACGTATTGCAAAGAGCACTGGGTGTGGTGCATAAGCAATTCTGGTACACTGCAAAGAAATTTTAAAAATTAAAAATTAAAAAAAAAAAGAATTGGTGGTAGTGGGGAGGGGGTTCACATTTTCACACATAACACTCAAGTTTGAAAATCTAAGCCACGTTTTGTTGTTGCCTCCATTGTTTGCTTTTGGATTTCAGGTTGCCCTGACCTAAGAAAAGAATAAATGAAAGACAATGATCTGAAATGGGAAATTATGTAAAATTATTATAGTCCTGGAGATATGACACCTTGTGAATCTGTGTAACAGCATCACAGGTATCCTCAAACTGAAACTCAAACTGCAGAGAAATGATTTTTTCTATTTTATCTGTGACTGGGCTGGAATATATTTGCCTTGTATAATTATATATGCAATTGTTCTAGGTAGTGCAGTTCCCATTTAGGTAAAACTATTCTTTCAGACATCAGTCTCCTTCTTTGCTCTTCTCTAAGAAGAATCCATTCCTCCTCTCAAAACCTCAACTACAGTGCTTTCAAGCCCCTCCTAGGCTGTGATGTAGTCTTCATCCAGTCTCTTTATCTAGGTGTCCCTGGCCTGTGTTGTACAGTCCCCTTGCTTATATCCTGGCAAGCCCCATGTAAGGATTGCTGGTTTTCATTTCTGCCTCTGTGGCAGATAAGGAGAAACTGAGGTGAACTCTTGGGTACCATCTAGAACCTCTGTCAGCCTAACCACACCACTCTACACTCTTAAATAGTGATAAAAGGATAAAAAAGGGAGTGCCTTGGTGGCTCAGTCATGAAGCATCTGCCTTCAGCTCAGGCCATGATCTCAGGGTCCTGGGATCAAGCCCCACATCAGGCTCCCTGCTCAGTGGAGAGTCTGCTCTTCCCTCTCCCACACCCCTCTGCCATTCCTGCTCTCTTGTGCTCTTGCTCTCTCTCTCAGAAACAAATACATAAAATATTAAAAAAAAAAACCCAACCACGTAGCATATGTCTCCATTCATTATCCCAAATAGGTTGGAAGAATCCCTGCCTTCAGTGTTTACCTCAGCTTATTTACATATTTTCCTTCAGGGTTGAGGACTGGAGAATGGAGCCTGAGACACACATGTCTCATTATGTCTCTCTTCTTTTCTTCACACTCTTGGACTACAAAGAATGTGATTTCTTTTACTTCATCTTTCTAGGTTGTAAAATTTTCACTGTAGCTCAGTACATCTAAGTAGCAAACATGGTAGGTAGAATGCTTGTCTTCTGCACATGATGGAGTGATGTCTAGTTCTAAGTCCTCATGGATCAATTCTTAAATTGACTGTAAAATGTCAATTGGAAACAAAAGAATTTTGGACAATTATTTTTCTGTCAATAATGCATGGATCATGAGCTTTTCCCATGCTGCAAGTCCTTACTACCCTGGCCTACTGCCTGCAACAGATAGACATGCCTTTGGAAGAGGGTAGACATGCTAAGCAAGTAAAGAGAGCAAAGTACCTTCTTGTGTTGTTGTTTGTTTGTTTGTTTGAAATCACAATTTTGTCTCCATTTTAGCTGTTTAAGACTGGCATGTAATAATTGATGTGTTATAGTACATCAAAAGTATCCTTCAAGGTCAAAACCACATCTAAGGGACTCTAATGCAGTGTCACTCTTTTACATGCTATTATTTTTATTGCTTCACTGCTCATACAGTCATCTGCAACATTTCTACTGTGAGCTCTTGGTTCTCTTTGAACTGTCTTATGATTTGATATACTGGCAAACACAGTCTCTTTTGGGCTTGGTTATTTTATCAACCTTTTATCTAATCCTTTTATTAGGTTTATTATACCCAGGTGCTTATTATCTGACTCTGGCTCCTGCTGTGGACCAGTAAACACTCATGACTTACTGCAAAAACTAGGGCATATATTCTTATATATTTGTTTATTCATTCCCTCTGTAGCACACTCATCCATTCATGAGCATTCGTTTTCATTCTACAAACATTTAATGATTATCTGCCTATACACACTAAGTGTAATAACAAGAGCACCCAGATATCTTGAAGTGAACCCCAGAAATTTTGTCTAAACTCGCTCCTCCCTCAGACTTGCTCATCCTTCCAGTACTGCAGGCCAAAAACCTGGGTGTCTTCCATACTTCACTCTTATTTTCCCACATCTAATCCATCAGCTAATCTTATGGGTCTCTAGCCCCTGAAATCATGTATGTAATATGACCCCTCTTCATCATCTCCACCGCTGCCAGCCTATATCATGTTACCAATCATCTCTCCTGGATCATTGCATTTCCATCTCTACTGCCGCCCTCCTTCCACTCTTGCCTCTCTCAAAGTCTATTCTCAGAACTGCAGCTGAGGCGATCCTTTAAAAATACACCTAAGGTCCTGTCACTCCTCTGCTTAAAATTCTCTTGTTCCCCATCTCAGTCAAAGTAATGACCCAAGTTTTTATACTGGCTTTGAAAGGCCTTGGAGTCTTGTCACAATTTTTACTCTGTCCATACCTTGTAATGTTTGCCCCTCCATTCTAACACATGGTCCATCTTTTGTCTCCGGGATTTTGTACTTGTCTTGTTTAAAATACAGTTTAAAACATTCTGTTCAAAACAGATACCATCCGCGTTGTTAAATCCCTCATGTCCTTTAAATCATTACTCAGGATTTTCTACTGAAGACACTGCCTGATCAACTTTGAAAAACATACTCAGACACATACAGACACACACACCCAACATTTTTTCCCCATTTCCCTCCTTCATTTTTCTCCTTAAAATTTATCACTGTCCACAAACTGCATATTTGATCTATTCATTATGTTTAGTTCTCGGAGGACCCTTACATTATAGAATATAAGCTCCATGAAGGGAAGTTTTATTTTTGTCCCTTATTTTGTTTACTGCTACATCTCTACCACCCAGAATATTATCTGGCACAAAACAGTGATCACTGAATATTCTAATTGAATGAAGGCATAATAATATGAGTTCAATTAATTTTCAAAAAGCTAGTGTGTTCAGAGAGCCTAGTATGAAAAAGAATGCATAGTAACACACCTAGGAATAAGTTCGTTGTTCAGGATCCAATGAATAAGTGAGATATACTTCTTGAGAATTAAAAAGGTGACTTGATTAAAGGAATAGAAAATCATGATCCCATGTAGGAAGTCTAAATAAATGAAAATGTGATAAAATTTCTCTAATTTACATATTCACAATAATTAAATATTCCCTGATACATCCCCAGCGCTTTGAACAATCATCTCAAATGGGAAAAAAAATCATCTCAAACAACAGGTGCTTAATAAATAATTGTCAATAAATGACTGCTGCCCTCAAAGAGCTTACATTCTAGTGGGGTGGATAAAGTGAACAGCACAAGGTACCTAAACAACCACTGAGAGGGCACTAAAATGTCTTTGATGGTGGGTCTCTTTTTGTGTCTCCATAAGGACATATAACTTTGTTGTCATATATGTTGAAGTATGTGCTTGTATGTCCCCTCACTTAGTTTTAAAAGTCTCGAGATAGGAAAATATGTCTTAATTTTCTAGATAGTTTTCCCATCATGGAGATTTTAAACACATTAGAAATTCAATAAATGGATATGCTTCATCTACTATGCCTTTCCAGTATACCTTTTATTATGACCATAACTGACTACTTCCTCCCTACCTACTATGTACTGATATACCTATGATTATAATTATCTTCCTTTGGATTTCCTCCCCGATCAAATTCTACTTACGAGGGGCACCGGGGTGGCTAAGTGGATTAAGCCTCTGACTTCGGCTTGGGTCATGATCTCAGGGTCCTGGGATCGAGCCCTACATCGGGCTCTCTGCTCAGCAGGGAGCCTGAGGTCCCCCCCCTCACCCCCTTACCTGACTTTCTGCCTACTTGTGATCTCTGCCTGTCAAGTAAATAAATAAAGCTTTAAAAAAATCTACTTTCAAGATCCAGTCTAAATAAACCTTGTGAAATACCCTTCAAGTTCTCAGGAAGAATTAACTCCCTATCTTTTTTGTTTTCATAATATTTTGTACCTAATGCTATTGATCGTGAAGATGAGGACAACAACCTAAGAACATGAGAGCCGCAGGAGCCACAATTAGAGTCTGGATCCTGGGCACTAAGGAGTTACCACACCTTCACACCAGCCCGGACAATTTTGTGGAGCAGAGCTTGCATACCAGCCTACACACTTATTTGAAGAAGAAAAAAAACATATATATATTATTTGAGATCTTTATTTCCCTCATCCAAGCACGTAACTTGAGAATTTAAAGTAATAAATCTGACCATATCTCATCTTTGCTCAGAATTCCCGAATGGCTTCCTCAACATTTGGACTACTCACCAAAAAACCAAACCAAACCAAAACTCCTAAGTAGCCTGTGACATCCTGCAAGATCTGGCCCTCTGGAGACTTCCTTTCCCTTGCTTTCCCATTCTGTCCTTACTGACTCTGCTCTAACCACACTGGCCTTCTTGTTGCTCAAATACGCAGAGCTCGTTTCCATTACAGAGCTTAATGCATCTGCTAGTGGGTCTCCCAGGAGAGCACTCTCAGATGTCTTCTCACACTGTTGTTTCATTTAGGAATCTGGAAATCTCCCCCACCCTTGGAAGCCTGTGGCGACCATACAATATAAAATGTTCTTCTACTGCTGAGGCTTTCCCCCTTGTTTTGTTTCTTTGTGGCTCTTCTCA
>PISX010038191.1:0-10409 GCA_004024625.1 Mellivora capensis
TTAGGTGTTAAGAGATTTGAAGAAACAAGCGTGATCTCACGCATATACACAACATACAGGAATCACATTCTTTTCCACACATGGAACATTTGTAAAAATGGATCACACAATAGGCCACAGAGAAAATCTCAATGGATTGAAAAGAATCTGTACCATATAGCCTTCATTCTCTATCAGGTCAAATAGAAATCAGTAATGAAAAAATAAGGGAACCCCCATGCATTTTAAAAATTAGAAAACACAGGGACACCTGAGTGGCTCAGTTGGTTAAGCAGCTGCCTTCGGCTCAGGTCATGATCCCAGCATCCTGGGATTGAGTCCCACATCGGGCTCCTTGCTCAGTAGGGAGCCTGCTTCTCCCTCTGCCTCTGTCTACCACTCTGTCTGCCACTCTGTCTGCCTGTGCTCGCTCTCTCTGACAAATAAATAAATAAAATCTTTAAAAAAAATTAGAAAACACATTCTAACTTATGTGTCAAAGAAAAAAATCAAACCAAGAATTGGTGAATATTTAGAACTCAGTGATCTTGACAATACTCCTCAGAGTTGGTGGGTTATAGATAGCTGAAGCAGCAGTAGGAGGAAGATTGTAGCCTTATTGCTTATGCTGGAGACAGAACACTGCAAAGCAATAAACTGAACATTCACCTCAAGATGTTAGAAAAAGAAAAGCAAAAGCAAATAAAGCAAAAAGCAAATAAAGCAAATTTTTAAAAAGCAAAAGCAAATAAGGAAGAAGGAGGGAAACAATAAATATGAGTAGATATCAATGGAAGGAAAACCACTCTATAGTAGAGTGTTCAAAAAAGTTGTCTTTTTCTTTTCTTTTTCTTTTTTAAAAGATTTTATTTATTTATTTCCCACAGAGACACAGCAAGAGAGGGAACACAAACAGGGGAGTGGGAGAGGGAGAATCAGGCTTCCCACTGAGCAGGGAGCCTGATGCAGGGCTCCATCCCAGGACCCTGGGATCCTGACCTAAGCTGAAGGCAGAGGCTTAACAACTGAGCCACCCAGGCGCCCCGCCCCCGCCTTTTTTCCCAAAAGACTAATAAGACTGACAAACTGCTGACAAGACTGATGAACAAAAAAGAGAAAAGGCACTAATAACTAATATGGAGAATGAAAAAAGTTCATTCCTATACGTGCAGACATAAACAGAGATAAAAACAGGATATTACTGATAATTTCATGTTGATTATTTTGATTTTGATTATTTTGAATATTTGGGCAAAACTCACACATTCCTAAAAAATATAATTTCCAAAGTTAATTCAGGAAGAAATACAAAATCCCAGTAGCCCAATAGCCAGGATAGAAATCGAATCATTAGTTAAAATATTTACCGTAAGCAAATTATCAGACTTAGATGAGTTCTTTTTTTTTTTTAGATTTTATTTATTTATTTGATAGAGACACAGCGAGAGAGGAAGCACAAGCAGAGGGAGTGGGAGAGGGAGAATCAGGCTTCCCGCTGAGCAGGGAGCCTGATGCAGGGCTCCAGCCCAGGACTGAGCCACCCAGACACCCAGATGCCAGGACTTAGATGGTTTTGTAAAGAGTTCTACAAAAAAAAAAAAATAGGAAACGAATCATTCTAATCTTACGCAAACTGCTCCAGAGTGTACAAAAAAAAGGAACACCTGCCTTTTAATGAATCAGATATATCCTTGATGCTAAAAAAGGATAGCCACAAACAGAAAATGCCATTTTAAAAAATATATAATTTACAATTAGCGACAAAAAGTATAAGCCTTGGAGAAAAGATAACTAACAAAAGGTATGCAAGCTGCATCACAAAACTTTAAAGATGCTACAGAAGACTTCAATAAATAGAAACATTTTCATGGATATACACCATTTTCATGGATAAGAACACAATATCCTAATATAAAGATGTGAGTTCTCCTGAAATTGACATGTGGATTAACACAATTTCCATCAAATTCCAAGAATATTTTTTATACAATTTAAAAATGATTCCAGGGACGCCTGGGTGGCTCAGTTGGTTAAGCAGCTGCCTTCGGCTCAGGTCATGATCCCGGCATCCTGGGATCGAGTCCCACATAGGGCTCCTTGCTCAGCAGGGAGCCTGCTTCTCCCTCTGCCTCTGCCTGCCACTCTGTCTGCCTGTGCTCACTCTCTCTCTCTCCCTCTCTCTCTGACAAATAAATAAATTTTTAAAAAATTAAAAAAAAAAAAGATTCCAAACTTCATCTGAAAGATCAGTTAAGAATAGGAAGACATTCCTGAAGGGGAAGGAAAAGAAGGTGACAGAATTTGCTCTGCCAGATTATAAGACATAGAAAGCAGTAGTAATTAAGCTACTAGTAGTAATTAAGATACTTCTTATTCTTAGTATCTAAAATATTTTAAGAATTCCTACAAATCAATAAGAAAAGATAAACCTATTGAAAATGAGCAAAAATAATTTCACAAAAGAAAAAACATAAATGACAAAAAATATGTATATGAAAACATGTTCAATCTCATTAATAATTTTAACAATTAAAGTTAAAACCATAATGAGATAATATTTCATACCAACCAGATTAGCAAATATTAGCCTGACAAGAGCAAGTGCTAGAGAGGATGTAAGACAAGAGGAGGACTCAGATACTGACAGCGTAAGTACACATTGAAAAGGGCAACATTTTGGAATTACACGATAAAATTGAGCACACACCTACTCTATAGCCCAGGAATTCCATTCCTTTATTTCGATGCTAAAGAATGCTGCTAGCAACATATAATAATAGAAACTTGGAAGCAACCTGAATGTCCATCATCAGGAAAATGGATAAATAAATACAGTGAAATAATATACAGCAACAAAAAATGAAAATACTACAGTTAAACATACTGAGTGGAAAAAGCAAGTCACAGAAAGATATCTGGTGTCTATGTTTCAAAGGCAGACAGTGTTAAACAATTATTTATTTATTTATTTATAATGCCATATAAACATACAGTGAGACTATTTTTTAAAAAGTCAAGGAGTGATTAACACACAAGCAGAATGGAAAAATGGGTACCTCTGGAGGGAGGAAGGGATCGGCAAGGGGTGGAGGAACTCATAAAATGGGCTTCAGACGTACTGGTAATATCTTCCTTGCATTGGATTGTGTACATACGCGTACTTTTTTATATTGTCACCCATCATGATACGCACTTGTGTTCTCTGTGACCTTATGTGTGTGTAGTTCACAATAAGATAGTCAATAAGTTAATAAGGCCAGAGGATAAAGAACTGCAGTTGGAATCCACAAACTGGTCCCAAGAGGTTCCAAAGGTTGACTAAGGGATGGCATAGACTCCCCAGGGCTGTGGTCCATGGTCGAAGCTAGAGAAAAGCTTCACTAGAGAAAGAAGAAAGCTCGTAAGTGGGGCAGAGGTACCTGCTGATGCCCTTGGAGGTTGTTGGGAAATTTTATGGAAAGTATCATATCCTTCCCTCCATGATTTGAGAAGAAACCTTGAGCAAAAGAGTATGGGCTTTCTTTTGTATCCAAGAAGGTACATAATTTGCACTCTGGCAGATACAAAAGCAAATGTTATCTTTTTTTTTTTTTGAAGATTTTATTTATTTATTTGACAGAGAGAGATCACAAGTAGGCAGAGAGGCAGGCAGAGAGAGACAGGGGCGGGGCGGGGGGGAGGGAAGCAGGCTCCCTGCTGATCAGAGAGCCTGATGCGGGGCTCCATCCCAGGACCCTGGGATTATGACCTGAGGTGAAGGCAGAGGCTTTAACCCACTGAGCCACCCAGGCGCCCGGTAAATGTTATCTTTTTATAAATAAATAGGATATTTGTATCAGTTATATAACAAATAAAGGTTTATTTTCTTTTATGTGGCCAGTAGTCCAGAAGTAGGCATTGGAGAGCCTGTTCAGTGGCCTAGCGATGTTTTCTAAATGCAGGCTTCTTCTGTCTTAACACTTGGCCCTTTTTAGTGTGGGGGCTTTTAGCCCCATGCACTTCCAAACTTTTTATCTACTTTTTTTTCATCTACTTTTAACACAGCACAAGGGCATTTTCCTGACTCTTGTTGAGAAAGTAAAGGCTTTCCTAGAACTTTCCTACAGCCTGCCATTCATATCCTTGTAGTAAGTATGGTGTCCACTTGGCCATTTCTAGCTGCCAGACAGCCTGGGAGAATAATGATTTTGCCATGGTAGTCTACACAGTAGGATCAGAAAGAGTGAAGTGGGGAATAGTAGTTTCTGAGCAGTGGTTTCTGAGCAGTTCTTCCACATCTCTGTCGAAATACTTCACTAAGAATTCTTCCTCTTCCTGAGATCAAGAGTCTCTTATGGTTTGTCTCCATAAGAGATTCTAAATCTCAGGAAACAAATGAGGGTTGCTGGAGGGAAGGAGGGTGGAAGGGATGGGATGGCTGGGGGATGGGTACTGGGGAGGGTATGTGCTATGGTGAGCGCTGTGAACTGTGTAAGATTGATGAATCACAGACCTGTACCCCTGAAGCAAATAATACACTATATGTTAATTTTTTAAAAAATTCTTCCTCTTTTCTCACCAGGAGCCAGTCTAGTTGATGACCTCTATAAATATTTCTCCTTCCATCACTCCCATGGAGATACCATGACTGTGATGGATCCAAAGCAGATGAATGTGGCTGCTGCTGTTTGGGCTGTTGTCTCTTACGTCATCGCAGACATGGAGGAAATGCTGCCCAGGTCTTAGCAAGAACAAGAAAGCAAGCACTTTTGTCCTTTCTGGCCAGGAATTCTAGGAATGCAGCTCCAGAAAGTCCCTCTTCAACTAACAATTTGAGCTCACCTGATCCATTTTCAGAGCATAATACTTTCTCATACTTTCTGTTACCATCTTTCTCAATACTTTCCAAATTCTCTGTTTCTAAGGGAAGAAATGATCCCCACCCCCACATAGAGTCAAAATATGGTAGGGATCACGTGGGGACCTTTCTTTATACCACCTGTGAAAATTATTATTTCTACTTTGAAAGTAAATACTCAATAAATATTTGGAAGATCTCTGGTTTTCATGTGTGTGTTCATAAACATTGAATCAAATACAGTGACACTAATTTTTATGTTATTTATTGAAGGAGTTGAGGAATGCAAAATTGCAGTATGGTCTTAATTGAATGTATAGAGGCATTTGGCTTTCTAATTTGTACATTTTCATCTCACTAGAATTTTTTAAATGAAATGTGAGTTTTTTAATTAACAGGAAAAAAAGATGTCACCATTTGGAGATAAAAATCAACTATGTATAATCTAGTTGCCTTACTAAACGTAAGTACTAAGGTCTATCACCGGGTAAGTGATAATAATATGTTACATTTATGTTTTACATATTTCATACAGTATTTCTATGAAGTTGGGGCTTATTCCCATTTTGCTATTAATGCAGTTGAGACTCAGTGAGGCTAAATAATACTTACAGAGCCCAATAGAGCAAAAACATTGATCCTTGCCCACTTTGGGAACAATACCTACTGTTCTTCCCACACAATGTCCAGTATTCAGTTAAAAAAATTTTTTTAACTGCAAGAAAAAAACAACTGTATAGTCAAGAGTTAAAGCAAATAAGAGAGCCAGACTGAGAGATAACCCAGAGGCTGGAACTATCAGAGGGGACTCTAACATAACTGTGACTGATACATTAAAGATCCAGGACTACATGAATGAACAGAAGGAGAATTTCAACATAGAGATGAAAACTATAAAAGAGTCAAATGTCAATGCCAAAATAAAAAATATAATATCAGAGATGAAGCATTTCCTTGTTGGGTGCTTTAGCAGACTGAACAAGGCTGAGGAAAGAATGGATGAAGTAAAAAATAGGTCAATAAAAATTGCCCAAACTAGGGGCACCTGGGTGGCTCAGTGGGTTAAAGCCTCTGCCTTCGGCTCAGGTCATGATCCCGGGTCCTGGGATCGAGCCCCACATCGGGCTTTCTGCTCAGCAGGGAGCCTGCTTCCCTTCCTCTCTCTCTGCCTGCCTCTCTGCCTACTTGTGATCTCTGCCTGTCAAATAAATAAATAAAATCTTAAAAAAAAAAATTGCCCAAACTAAAGCACAAAGGGAAGAATTAGTGAAGGAAAACAAACAAACAAGGATCAGAATGGAGCTTTCAAGAGTTGTGTTCTAATGTGTATGTGGTCTAACATACATGCAATTGGGTATCAAGGGGTCTAACATACATAATTGAATATCCAGAAAGAGCAGACAAAGTATCAGTTTTATTAATGATAATAATTAAAAGGATTGGCAGACACTGTAGGTCTTTCATTTCTGGCAAGGCAGCACACTGGTACTTTAACCCTTAAACTGAAAACCAAAAATTCTGGATACCATCTGAGAAACACTTTCTTAAATAAATGAGTTAACTGGTTAAAAGGCAAAGAATATTAGACAAAAAACTAAGTGAAGGGAAGAACAAAGAGGGAGACACAGAACATTAAACCACCTTTCTCTTTTTTTTTTTAATTTTTTAAGATTTTTATTTATTTATTTGACAGATGGAGATCACAAGCAGGCAGAGAGGCAGGCAGAGAGAGAGAGGAGGAAGCAGGCTCCCTGCTGAGCAGAGAGCCCGATGTGGGGCTCAGTCCCAGGACCCTAAGATCATGACCTGAGCCGAAGGCAGAGGCCTAACTCACTGAGCCACCCAGGCGACCCTAAACCACCTTTCTCTTTGAGAAAATTTGCAGAAGGTGGCAAACTTCACTTCCATTTTCGCTGCTTTTCAGGGCTCAGAGGACTCTAGACAAATCCTTAAGCCTGCCATATTAGGGATACTAGAGAACCCCCAATAAAATTGAGACCTCAAAGGATTATACCTCAATACTATGGTGAACCAAAAATAAATTTGAAGACTGCAAGGAAAATTACCATTATTGAATAAGTGGTAAATGAGTGTCTGAAGAAATGCCCATAAATAAAGCTACAATAAATATGAACTCACAGTCAAAAGAAAAAAAAAATTAAAAACAGAGAACCATGACATTCTGAGCAAAAACAAACTTAAAAAATAAATAAATAAATAAATAAATAAAAACCATAGTTAACCTGCAATGTCCTCAGATATTGGAATTTTTAGATTGAGAATTTTCTAAACTCTATTACATTCAAGGAATTAAAAGAAGAGATTGAATGGAGTAAGAGAGCACAGGGTTATAAAAAGTGAACAGTCATATTGTAAAAACAAAAAACAAAAAACAGAACCTCAAGAAATATAGACAACTGTAAGTGAAATTTAAAAATTAGAGAGCCAGTTTAACTGCAGAGGAGAGAATTCATGAACTGAAAGAATAATGAAACTTATGAGAATTTAGCACAAAATGAAAAAGATATGGAAAATCTTTGAATGAATGAAAGGTTAAGAAATATGAAGGATAGAGTTAGTCATCTAATATATATTTAATCAGGGTTGCAAAATAGAAAAAGTAGGACGAAGAATTATAATAAATGAGAAAAAATAATATAGAACATAAGAATAAGAAGAAATAATAAGTGAAAATCTTCCAGAAATAATAAAATAGATCAGTTCATATAGTCGAGAAGCCCAGTGAATCCCAAACAGCAGAAATGAGAAGAAATCTACACGAAGACATGTTGTAGAGAAACTATCGACCACAAAAGAGAAGTTCTTTGAACCAAGAGAGAAGAGATGGATTCTTTTAAAAGGAGCAACAATTAATAACAGCTAACTTCTTAGTAATAGCAACAATGCAAAGTCAGAAGACATTGGAAAGATATCTTAAATGTGCTAAGAGACAACAATTATCAACCCCAAAATTCTATGCTCAGCAAAAGTACCAGTCAAGAATGAGAACAAAATAAGGATATTTTCAGGTAAACAAAAACAGAGTTTACCACCAGCAGATCTTCACTAAAGAAAATGTGAAAATGTGTACACCTGGCAAAACTCTATGGTCCTAGAGTGAAGACAAGAAATGAAGAGTCTGGCTCCACACGAAAAATCTATGTGTGATCTTTTAGGGCCAACTACAGGCAATTACAAGGGCTTTGCCTGGCAGGCCTCACAGAGGAAAGCTATCCTCCTCACGCAAGACTTGGTATATAGCTTATTGTTTTCTGAAGCGAGCTGCAGTCAAGGACTTGACCTCTGGGCCAGCCATGCTCATAAACATATCTGCATTCCAAGCCCAGCATCTCCATTCAGAGGCCTCCTTTTGGGAATCTTGACTAAGATGCTTTTGTCTACTCTGACTCAGTTCTTTCCACTTTTGGCCCTATCCCCTCCCTCTCTCCTTCCTGGCCCCACCCCAAGTCCATAAAATGGTGGCTGTCTTTTTTTCAGAGCTCTTTGGCGGGAAGATTTCCCCCCATCTATGCTGATTCACCTGACTCTTGCCTGGCACCATTCCGTAGGGGAAAATGAAACATTGAGGAACTGGTGTCTATCTCTGCATCTTGTTTACACTGTCTCAGTGAATAATAAAGGCATTATTGTTAATATAATTTTGGCTAATTGTCCTAATCAATCACCTCAGTCTGGCAGCTCAATAGAAATTAAGAGCAGAGAGAGTGGCAAACATTTTAAACAAACATGAACGAAAGAAAATAATACAATAATCTAGAATTTGAAAAGAAAGAAGATGCTTGGCTAGAAAAACATAAATAAAAAGGGAAGTTACAGGAATTAGTGTTCTAAGGTCCTTGTATTGCTCTAGCAGATAATATTAGGTTTTGCTAAGTTAAATATAAAAGTTAAGTCTTCTAGGGTAACCACAAAAGAATAAAGGAAGAATGTAAAACAACCTCCCAAAAAATGGAGTAAGAAAAAAAAAGGCTCAATAAATTTGTTATCATATTCAGTGACCACAATGGGCTAATCAACTAAAAAAATATAAGTTTGAAAAATAAGTGACTTAATGAAATGAAGAAATGACCATTAAGTGACCATGAACCACAGAAGAAATCATAATTGAAATTAAAACATTTCTACAACTGAATAATAGCATAATACACACACACTCCCAAACCACCTCCACAACAGAACTTGCAGAATTCAGATTTAGGGGAGGGGTAAGGACACCCTCTGCAGATCTCTAGCAGTCTCGCTCTGTGAGGCTCTCTTTTCTCTAAGAGTGTATCTTGTGAACTCTAGCTACCTTGGCCTTCCAGAAACATTCAGATCCCTCTCCTCAACTCACAGTGGGCTGGCCTCTGCTTGGGTTTCCCTTCTCTGAACTGGAACTGGAACTGGAACTCCTAAAGCAGTAATCTAGGGCCAGCATGGAGCTCACCCCATTTGTTTCCTGTCTCTTTGGCACCGTATTTCCTCATGTCCACTGTCTTGTTTCATACGCCTTATTTGGATTTTTAATTGGAGATTTTTAATATCCAAAGACAAGTCTGATTCTTGTTACTTCCGCTTAGTCAGAAATGCATTATCAGGTCAGTAGTTTCTGTCCAATGTATACAATCATATTTATTTTATGTCTTGTACATTTTTTAAAATATATTTTTAAGATTTTATTTATTTATTTGACAGACAGAGATCACAAGTAGGCAGAGAGGCAGGCAGAGAGAGAGGAAGGGAAGCAGACTCCCTGCCAAGCAGAGAGCCCGATGCAGGGCTTGATCCCAGGACCCTGGGATCATGACCTGAGCAGAAAGCAGAGGCTTTAACCCACTGAGCCACCCAGGTGCCCCTGTTTTGTACATTTTGATTCATTCTTTTCTCATGACTTGATTCCAGTTTGGGAATATGGATTCTCAGGGATTTCATGAACTGCCCAAAGACTGAGATTAAAAATAAATGGCATCTGATCAGGGAGATTCAAATTAAAACCACATTGAGATACCACCTCACACCAGTTAGAATGGCCAAAATTAGCAAGACAGGAAACAACGTGTGTTGGAGAGGATGTGGAGAAAGGGGAACCCTCTAACACTGTTGGTGGGAATGCAAGTTGGTGCAGCCACTCTGGAGAACAGTGTGGAGATTCCTCAAGAAATTAAAAATAGTGCTTCCCTGTGACCCTGCAATTGCACTACTGGGTATTTACCCCAAAGATACAGATGTAGTGAAAAGAAGGGCCATCTGTCCCCCAATATTTATAGCAGCAATGGCCACGGTCGCCAAACTGTGGAAAGATCCAAGATGCCCTTCCACGGACGAATGGATAAGGAAGATGTGGTCCATATACACTATGGAATATTATTCCTCCATCAGGAAGGATGAATACCTAACTTTTGTAGCAACATGGACGGGACTGGAAGAGATTATGCTGAGTGAAATAAGTCAAGCAGAGAGAGTCAATTATCATATGGTTTCACTTATTGCGGAGCATAACAAATAACACGGAGGACATGGGGAGATGGAGAGGAGAAGGGAGTTGAGGGAAATTGGGGGGGAGATGAACCATGAGAGACTATGGACTCTGAAA
>PISX010038192.1:0-10422 GCA_004024625.1 Mellivora capensis
TGTGAGATCAGAGCCAATTGGAATTAAGCCATGACATTTGCTGAAGCCATCTGGAAAGAGGGGATCTCTTTCTGCCAGACCCAGGAACTGCTGGGGGCTGTGCAGGTGATGGCCTGAGGCACCGACCCCAAGGGGACCAGAGCCAGATCATGCAGAGAGCAGAGTGTTTCCAGGGACTCCCTAGCGGCCCAAGCCCTCCAGGCCTCAACTCTTGAGACATTTCTGTAAAGCTCACTCAATCCCCCCCACCCCGGGAAGAACACTGACTGAGTGGTCAGCTTCAAGGTACTGCTCCTGGCCTGCCTCTTCCACAAAACCCTTTTTAATGCCTCTTTGACTGTATCCTGAGTTCCCCAACCAGACAAGTGTCTAATTTTATATTCTCCTGTGACTTACACAGAGCTGACTCAGTGCAAAGTCATAAATACTTGGTATGATTTCTAGGTATTGACTGTCTAGCCGGGGTTTGGATGTTCTACCTTCTTTCAATAGAATTTTTCCCTAAACAACCCATAACCACCCCCGCCTTGATTCCTCAACCTAGGTCCTCGTAGGTCCTCACATGGGTCCAGGTGACACAGGTATTAGAATGACCCAGCTCCTTCCTGGTCAGGAGGGGAACAGACAAGGAAACACACATGTGCCCTTGGCCTGAGGAAGGCCAGGACCAATGGTGAGGGTGCTGCACTAGGTCTCAGGGAGGAAGTATGAGCTCTGTGAACTCGGGGCATAAGCCCTTGGCTTCCCAAACAGGGCTGGAGGACGAAGACGAGAGTACAGACAGGGGACTGTGTAGGATCTGTTTGTACAAGGGAATATCTGGAAATCCATCTGCATTGCCCTCTAAGGAGACAATATTACATGAAGTCTAAGACCACAGGAAAAATAAGCACTCACATTACATCATAAATAAATAGGTGTGATTCATGTGCATACAACTGGCTCCTTCTTACCAGAGGCCACCAACTTTACAAAAACAGGAACAAAAGGGGCAGCTTTGCATTTTCAAAAGAATATAGAACTGTGGCTCCAGAAATTAAGAATCCCAGACCTCAGGTAAAAGCAGACTTCATAAGCTTCCTCTCCCCACATCCAATCATGTAGGAAAAATAGTTAAACATGTAGTGATGAAAAGGCTGTGTCTGCTAAGCAATATGCATGATGAGAGTAACACAATAGTATTTGTTCCCAGAACTTAAAGTCTGGTGGCAGATCAAACCAGGAAACATTTCTTGATCACTTGCTAAGCACTGTGCCCAAATGTGTCATTTAGACAAAATGCTACAGTGCCCAGTGATAGTCTCACCATCTATTTACTGTGCAAGCCGTTACCATGCATATTGCAATACTTGCTAACCTAACACGCACAGTCTCCATCATGGGGGAGGACCAGGCTGTGCTTTCCGGGTGCTCCTGTCTGCTCTCCGGCTAGACGATGAGGGCTAGACTGGCAGGCAGCCCACTAGAACATTCAGGCCCAGGACATAAGACTGAATTTGCCTGGATCCTCCAGGTGGGGAAGATGTACTTGAATGCATAATCACCTGCAGGGAAGTCAAGTCTCAAATGATTCCATTGAACCATGTCTCCACTTCTGCACACTTGAGCCAACTAGTCCTACCCTAAACTTTTCAATCACACGAATCAATAAATTCCCTTCTTTGCCTTAAGCTATGAAACAAATTTCTGCCTTGCAATCAAAGCTTCTAAATTAACAACGTGTCGAATTCCCTCAACTCTCAGTCATTGATGAGGACAAGAGTCAGGTATCATATTCTTCCACATTCTTCCACCAGTTTCTTCTACTGGCCCTAGCGTGGTGTCCCTGGAGGGCTCACTCAAGTAACACTCCCGAAGGGATGAACTAGCTGTATCCTGACACTGCACAGTAATCCACACACTGTTCATCCACCAATACCCCCACCTCTGATGAAGATGTTCCAGGAAAGGGAGGACTAAGCATGGAGAGTCCTGGTTGGAGTTGTCCTCAGCTTTGTGAGTTCTCCCAAGCCTGAGCGGACTCTGGGAGACTCATAAGTTCAGATAAAACTCACAGTAAATGATTAAAGCAGATGGTAATTTACTAATAACCGTAATTGCTGTCAGTTATCAAACAGTTACCATGAGACAGAAACTAAGCCACACATTTACATATTCCATCTCTGTTGCCATATAATGATTAGGAAAGAAAAAAATATCCTGATTCATCTTCACTCGCAGGGAAGGTCATGACTGCCAAGGGAGGCTTACTAAATGTCACCTGCTAATGTAACTGAAGCTTCAGAGCCTTCTGTTGCTTGTGTCCCTTCTCCGGCTCTGTGTGTTCCCCTCATGGACATATGGAGCAAGCAGCACCCCTAGCCAACTCTGGAAGCATACACGTCGCTGGGCTTGGGGGTCTGCCTCTCTGCCCTGGTGATGGGCGAGGGGATAGGAAGCAGCTGTGGCCGCACCATCCATGGCAAAAAGCCAGCCCTGACCATACCCTGTGTCTGGGGAAGAAGGACCTGAACTGTCTGTTGTGTTGCCTTTGCCCCACACTGGGGGCTCTCAGAGCCCAGTCTTAATGACCACCTCACCTGCAGCCATTGGGGACGAGAAGTGGGGGTGTAGGGACCTGGCTGAGTGGGGCCAGCAGCTGAGGCAGTTATCCACCAGCCTGTGCCTAGAGAGAGGCAAATCTGGAGCTCACCAAGGCAGGCAGGAGCAGCCTTCAGAGGCAGCCCCCGAGGTGCCAGCATGCAGTCTTGCAACTGAAAAACATTTCCAAAAGTGCCAATAATCCGAAACAAGTATCCCTCCGCCACACCCGGAGAAAGATTGAATCCTCTTTCTACTCGCTCGAGAGAAAATAATATTCCAAATTGTTGTAATATGCAGAGAAATTAAAAAATACAGTGCCAAACCCTCTAGGGAAAAAGATTTTGTGAAGATGTGTCAGGCTGTTATCCAAGTATGCTAGATTTCTGGATTTTTGTTATGTTTGTGAAATTTGTCAGTGTTTTAGATTTATAATTTGCTGTGATTTTTCTCCATTCTAAGTAAATTTTACATTCCATACTTGATTTTATATTCATCATGTTGTACTGTTTTTTTTTTCTTTTTTGAAGAAAGTACCAGAAACTTTCCTTTTTTAAGATTTTATTTATTTATTTGACAGACAGAAAGCATAAGTGGGCAGAGAGGCAGGCAGAAAGAGAGAGAGGGGGAAGCAGGCTCCCTGCCAGAGCAGAGAGCCCAATGCGGGACTTGATCCCAGAATCCTGGGATCACAACCTGAGCCAAAGGCAGCGGCTTAAGCCACTGAGCCACCCAGGTGCCCTTAAGTACCAGAAACTTTCTATATATACTTTAAACACCACAGAACCTGGCTCCACCCCCAGCTCTGAGAAATTCTGGCCTGTCAAAAAAAAGTCTTCCTTGCCTACCAGGATGCCTGTAAGTGTATGCTTTATTTATCAATAGAGAAACATCCTTTATTTTTAAGCCCTAAAACGTGAAATTATGCATGACTCTTTTGGATAACTCTTATCAGAGTTTAGCTTAATGAGATTCACAAAGGCAGAAAAGGCTGGTTTCATAACTGAAATATTCCCCTAGGTGGCAAGACAGCAAGACACTTAAAAGCTGGGTTGTGCCCACCCCCTAATTCATTTGCTTAATCCTAAACCCTGTTACCTCAGAATTCAACTGTCTTTGGAGACAAGGTCTTTAAATATCTGATTAAATTACAATAAGTCTCCTAGGCTGGGCCCTAATCTGGTATAACTGGCATCCTCATGAGGAGAGAGACAGCAAGGCATATTTACACAGAGGTGACTATGAGAAGAAGGATCAAGAAGGTGGCCATCATCAAGCCAAGAAGAAAGAACTCAAAGGAAGCCAACCTTGCTGCCATCTTCATCTTGGATTTCCAACCCAGAACTGTGAGAGAATAAATGTCTGATGTTTAAGCTGCTCAGCCTGTGGTATACTGTAACGGCAGCCTGAGCAGATGAAGACCCATAACACAAGACTGAGATTCAGAGGGGAAGCAGAACTGCCTGAAGGAAAGTTTAATACATTCCAAGTTCTACAGAGAACCAGTCCCGAGGGCTGCAGCTTCTTCCCCCCATGGCCCACTCCCGAACTGCTGATGGCATGCCTGGTCTCTAAGGAAGCAAACCTAAAGTCTCTAAGGAAGCAAACTCCCAGCCCCACCCCCACCTGCCTGTTCCATAAGACTTTGGCTTGTCTGGCCTACTCTTCTGGGAGATTCCTTCCCACCCCGGGTACCCCACTTCCTCCTCCTACCTCCTACCCACAGCTATGGTCCCACACTGAAGCTACCGTAATATTCCACTAATCCTCTCCAGATAACCGCACACCCTGAGTATCTCCCCTGTGAATTTCCGAGTCTGGTCTTCTGCCCGTAGCCCCACCCCAGCCTTTGCAGGAATGCTCTCTCTGTCCCTTCTTCCAAGTCACCTTCCTTATTGACCTCCAGAGCCATCCTCCACCCATAAGTGGAGACGTTGCTGGCCACCCTCTCCATCATCTGTATTTAGTTGTTTCATTTCCAGCTACCAAGCACCACATCAGATTGGAGTTCTACCCATCCCTCTATCCCCTGTTTTAAATGTAATGCCCAAACGAGAGACTGATGTCAGAAAACCAAACAAATAAACAAACAAGAAAATAAGCCTGCAGAAAACTCCAGAGATGCTGATATGACTAAAATATTTAGTTAATGAATATAATGTCTCCATAAGGAGAAGTAGCTAAAGTCTTGGCATGTGCTTTATTTTAATAGTCATCTATATGGGGTGCTTGGGTGGCTCAGTCAGTTAAGCGTCTGATTCTTGATCTCAGCTCAGGTCTTGATTTCAGGGCCATGAGTTCATGTCCTGTGGAGTGCTTGACTGGTGATCTATACATGCATGTCACACAGTGGCCAGCACATGCTCAACTGTCCTTTGGGAAAGGTTCTGGCTTGCAATCCATTCAGATGCTCTTCAGCTGTGTGACAAACCTCTGTCAGGGGAACATCCCAGCAGATCCTCCCTTGTGTTGAAAGCATACAGGTGAGGGGGTCATTTGCTCAAGTGGATGGCAGCTGGCCAAGACTTATTTGAAAGAAGCCATTCTGCCCAGGACATCTCCCCACTGTGATGGCTCAGCACTCTGGCCAGGAATCAGATCATCAAAGTGCAAGTCCCAGGGGCCCAGTCTCCCTAGTTCTGTTAAGAGCCACCTACATGTAAAAGCAAGACCGACCACTCCCTTTTCATGCCTCTTCTCTCCCCTAAGCTGGCTCCCACCTAGCTCATGCAACCACTGTCCTTCATTGTACCTGACAGGCTCAGCTTCCAACTGCCAAAATGATGATGGTTAACCAGTGAAGCTCTAGAAGCCTTTAATGACTAAAATACACTTATTTTAAAATGAGATAAAACAATGTCTCCAAAAATCTGAATTCATTAGCTGTATTATAGCTTCAAAACCTAAGTAGGAAATTTTTTTTTTTCCTTAGGAGAAAGCATGTTAAAAGAACACAACATTGAATAACTTCAAATGTTCCCCAGGCATTTGTAAATCAGTCCCCTTTGGCCTCTTTTCTTCCCCCTTTTTGTAAATAAATTTAAAAATTACCTTGTTGCTCCATGAAAACTATTCCTGCACTAAAATTCAATCTCCAGCTTCTGAGAATCACCTGTTCCCCTTTGGAAGGCTATTCCATTTCTCCTTCAATAATGAGCAGATGTGTAAAGGCAAGAGAAAAAAATTGTTGAGGTTACAGTTATTTGATCCACACTGTCCAAGAAAGCAAATTATAGAAAACCATGTTTCATCCAAGGGTCAAAATTAATGAGGTCAACCTAAATCAAATATGGTATATAATGTGGAGAAATCAGATACACGGACACCCTGATGTAAGCAAACTAACAAGAAAAAACTAAAACTAAACTAAGCAAACATTAACTTACCAAAGAGCAGAGGAGTAAAATGATATTGAAATAAATAATTACATACTTCCTCTGTTAAATATGAGATAAGATAATCCCAAGCAGTTCTTTACAAAAGGACACAGATTCACTTTTGCATATTATGCCCTTCATAGTGAAACAGCAAAAATATTTTTGATATTTAATATAACTCTGAAGTTCATGTAATTATATTAAATAGTTGTACTTTCTAATCATGCTATTTTTAATTATGATGTAATAATCATGACAATCTACCCAAAGATCCTAATGTCATTAACTATACCCTGGATAGTATTCCTGAAAATGGCCCTTGATATTTGAATCATGCAAAGAAAAATTATTATATTTTCAGATGAGTGTATATATTTTACAGCATTAAACATTTTAAGGACTTTAGCATCTGCATGACACCAATATTCTTAAAGATTAAAAAATTTAGAGTTTTATATAATCTTAACCATAATTGTATATATATAGAAAATAAAACATAAGCCATATCACTATTTCTTCATATCAAAAATTTTTATTTGATAATCAAGTTAAATTTGTAAGACATATAAAATTCTGTATTTAACAAAATTTCTTGAGTTGTGAGGAAGTATATGACATGAGAGAATACTAAAATATTACAGATTTTGCAGCACAAAATCCTTTCCCAAATTTGAGTTTTTCTATGCTCAAAGTACAAATATATTTAAAATGTGCTCACGACCTCCAGTTTGAAGAGATAAAGGTAGAAAATGAATTTCAGCATTCTTACAAAGTCAACCTGCAATTTCAACAAAACTCCAAGGCACACACATAAACCCAGAGCAAAGTATTAAGAAATGGGAAGGAAATGCAGTGACTGACAATCAAGCAGGAGAAGAGATGCCATGGTTGCAGAAATTTAGACAAGGCTGAGAGGGTAAAAGTCCCAGAGAAAATGGTATAGTCTGAGGGTCAAGCCACGTCCTTTGTTGATGACAGCTGACAGAGGTAGGCATTGGTCAGCTCCCATCGCCTGAGTTTGGTACAGGGAAAGCAGGATATGATGCACCATATGGATATTCCATCAGACCTGCCATATATTCAGGAGGCAGTCTGTCAGTGAGGCAAGAAGTAAAAGAGAACCTAAGCATTATGGGCAGAGATGTCTCAGCACATTTCAGATGACATTGAAAGTAAAGTCTGGGGCATGTATTCTTAAACCCAAGTCCCTGTGTCCTATGAAGAATTCCTACTAACAAATCCATGGCCCTGCCTTTCATTGTGTTATTTTGCAATTAGCTGGACAAGCTCTGAGGTGTAAAGGGAATGCTTAAAACCTATCAAAAGACATAATGATCAAGATTGAGAAACAATAAAAATAAAATGAAAATAAGCAAAGAATTAACAAGGACTAGAAAGAAATAAAAGACAAACCAAGAGATCCAACATGCCTAACTGGTTGCCCAAGGGGGAACAGGGTCAAATACATATATTTAGATAGATATATTAAAAAAAAAACCTTTCCAGAAATAAAAGATTTTAATCTGCAGAATAAAAAAACATGTCTCAGGAAAAACTGACAGAGGCAATAGGCATACTGAAAAAGAAAGGAGTAAGTATATTATATAAAGGAACATTAGAACAAAAATACAAATCTTGGAAAATATTGAAAGAAATATACACATACCAAAATACCAGGCCACAAAGATAACGTCAAGTAATTCCCAAAAATAGAAATTATAAGACAAAATGCCTTGATCACAATGAACAAAGAAATTAATAATGAAACAAAAACATAAAAAAAATTACAAAGTCTCTACCACTTGGAAACTTAAAGACTCAACTCATAGTCAAAGAAGAAATGAAAGCTAAATTTTTGCTATAACTACAAAACAGTAGTAATTAAAAGGATGCCTAGAAGAACATATGGTTTACATCTAAAGCAGAGTTCAAGGAAAAATGCATAGTCCTATATGTATATTATAAAGAGAAAAGTTAAAAATACATGTATTTTTACATGTAGACCATCTTTCATTACATGAAGATTTTACATGTAGATCATCGAATTATTGAAAATAGAAATAATAGAAAAAATAATAGAAAATAGATAAGAAAAGAAAGCCGAGAATAATGGGAGGAATTAGTAAGCATAAACTGAAAACAAATAGAAAATTGAAAATGATAGTAATGATAAGTCCAAGAATTTCAGTACATACATACAGACATACAGACATCTACTATTACCTAGTCTAATTTCAACAAATAAGAAAGCACAAGTGAACAATCTAAGAAATTATAAGGGGATAAACTTTAGGAATCCTAAGCCTGAACTTGGTGTGACTCTAAAAATATGAAGAGATGATTTTCTTCAAAATTTAAATTGCCAAAACTTATATAAGAAATGGAAATTTAAAATCAATTACTCTAGAGGAAATACAAAAAATTGTTATTGTTGACAGCTCCACAAATCAGTGAGTTTAGATGATTTGACAAGAGAATTCTATCAATCCTTTAAGAAACAGATAATGCCACTGTTCTTTCAAACTATTCTACATCACAGAAAGATAAAGAAGACTCTCAGTCCTCTGGTTTAAACTACCAAAACATTGATTCACAACAACAACAAAGATTACATGAATAAAGAAAATAAAATTCATGAATGTCAATGCAAAATCCTTAAGAAAATATTAAAAGAACACTATACAACAAGCAAGTCACCTTAACCTCACAATGGATAAAATTTACTGAGTTGATTAATGTAAATCATCATTGAGAAACTTCTGGAGGAAATGGCAGGGTAGGAGGATCCTAAGCTCACCTTCTCCCATGGACACAACTAGATTACACCCACATTAGTGTAAAAAACCTAGAAAATGACTGGAAGAACAGACTCTCTAAAGGTAAATGTAGAGAATAGGCCATGTAAAGGAGGGAAGGAAGTGTGGGGACACAGCTGGGAGCCAAACAGACCCATAGGACTGTTTGTGTAAGGGCAGGACATGGTGGTACAGAGAGGGGAGAGGTACAGATCCCCACATGAAGCCCGCAGATGTAGAATACCCACACGGGGAAGACGAATCCTCATAACATTTGGCTTTGAGAACTAGAGGGGC
The DNA here is from genome assembly GCA_004024625.1 of Mellivora capensis. Classification (NCBI taxonomy): domain Eukaryota; kingdom Metazoa; phylum Chordata; class Mammalia; order Carnivora; family Mustelidae; genus Mellivora; species Mellivora capensis. The sequence continues at coordinate 9,050 of PISX010038192.1, forward strand.
ACGGCTACCTGAGTTCTTACAATCAGGGGTGTTTCGCAACTGGAACTTTAAAATTCAGTTGGTGTTTGGCTCTGGGAGAGCTGGAGAGCAAGAGAAAAATGAGTCCCCACCCTTAAAGGGACAGCATAACAAGCAGCCTCTGTGGAGACAGGGGAACTTAGATCCCTGAATACTTGCTGAGATACACCCAGACTAGGTGCAGGGACACTTGCAGGAGCCAGCTTTCCAACCAGCTCGGCAACAACACACCCCACCCTGGTGAGCTTCTGGAGATCTACCCCTCCCAACTGGGCCAGCCTAAGTAGGCATTTTCTTGGGCTGCTGCCCGCCTCCTCCCACAGTAGATCAGCATGAACCTTGCTGACCCTGTGTACCCAGTCCCTGCATTCTCCTGCAGATTAGCCCCTTCAATACACTCTTGGCCAGAGTCCACCCAAAACAGAGCCACAGAGTAGTGTACAAGCAGTACCAAAAGGGGCCAGCACCACTTCAAAATGACTCCTGCTCTGGAGAGAGGGGAAGATAAACACATACACACAAACACCAGTCCAACTGCAACTCTAGCAATGGGGAAGGGGCAGACATCAGGTCTCAGTGCAGGACTTGACCACTGACTAAAGCTTCTCAGGGGACAACACAGGGAAAACACTCTGCTGCTTGATGATACTGCATTTCAGGCAAACAACATCTCTATCTTTTAAGCCCAAAGGGGCCACACACTGGCCCACTAATAACACATGGACCCAACTAGGCCCACAGTAGGCAAAGCAGAGCATTGAACATGCCTGGATTGAAGGAAAATGCAGCTCAGCCACAATAGTGGGGCTAACACAACACACATAGGGGACTGTATGAGGCACCAGACTCTGGTGAACAGGTGACATTACACTGCAGGACACCATGGGACCTCTTCATAAGGCCACTACTTTTGAGAGCAGGAGACATAGCCTACTTTCTGGACACATAGAAACAACACAGAATTAGACAAAATGAGGAGACAGAGGAACATGCCCCAAATGCAAGAACAGGACAAGAACTAAATGCATCAGAAAGAAATAATACACCTGACAGAGAATTTAAAATAATGGTCATAAAGATACTCACTGGACTAAGCAAAGAATGGAGGACCTCAGGGAGAACGTCAACAAAGAGCTAGAAAACATAAAAAGGAATGAGTCAGAGATGAGAAACTTAAAAATTGCAATTAAGGGGTGCCTGAGTGGCTCAGTTGGTTGAGCAACTGCCTTCAGCTTAGGTCATGATCCTGGAGTCTGGGGATCGAGTCCCACATCGGGCTCCCTGCTCAACAGGGTGTCTGCTTCTCCCTCTGACCTCTCCCCTCTTATACTCTCTCTCTCTCTCAAATAAATAAG
>PISX010038193.1:0-10402 GCA_004024625.1 Mellivora capensis
CCAGAGGAAGCGCCGCCACACGGGGAGAGGCAGGACCCTCATCCAGGGCGGGCAGTGGACTCCTGCCTTGCGCGAGTGGGAGACGGTGACCCGCGACTCCCTCTTTAGCCCTGGCCGATGTGGGCGTGCCGGCCAACGTTGGCTGCGAGGGCCAGGGACGGGACCCATAGACCGGAGCTGGTCCAATCTGTGGGACGGCTTCTTCCTGGCCATAACTTCCCGGGCCCCGCCCCTTTGCTTGGGGGCCCTGGGAGACATCGGGGGAGCCCACGGAAACCCTGTGTTCGCAGGCCATGTTCCGGGGCGTTTCTGCACGAGCTGCGGCTCCCACAGGGGCCCCGACCTCCATTGTTTTGGGACGGCCAGGAATGGGCAGCGGGCCCCCTGTGCCCTGCCCCTTGCTTGTGGACCCGAGCCATGTGTGGGTCAGCCACACACCAGGCCGGCACCGGCCAGGGCTTCGGGCACGAAGGGTCGTGGCCGCATGGCACGTGCCCGAGAGCAGGCCGTTCTGACAGCTGGCGTATCGGTCTTTCTTCGTAGGCCCCCCATCCCCAAGCGAGGATCTCCCCCCGACGAACAAGTTTGCATCGCCGTTGTCGGGCGGAAGGCCAGCCCATGCATCGCCGGTGTCGGCACGGAAAGCACAGGGTACAAGGGCCCAGCGGCCCTTCCCGGGTCATCCCCGAACCATGGAGGGCCTGGCCCTTGTGGGAGCCCAGTCAAACCGTGCTTTCCAGCCTTGTCAGCCACCTGGCCCAACTTTCGCCTTCCCTGCTCCTGGGATGGCTCAAGGGCACACGCTCCTGGCGAAGTCAACGCCTTCCGGACAACGAGCCCCGCACCCCAAGCCCAGCTCAGCTGCAGCGGCCGTGCTGGGGCCTTCCCACTTCCTGATCCCAGGCCAAGGCCTCTGGGGCCTCCCGCGAAGCCCAGCGGCTTCCGCTCACCTCTCCTGGTTGACGACCCTCCAAGCACCTTTCCAGCAAGGCCCGCTGAAAGACACAAGGAGACAAGGGTGGCTAAGCCTCGGCCCCCGGGGAGCTGTCCTGGCAAGCGGATTGGGCTGGTAGGCCAGTTTGAATGCCACAACCCGCCGTAGGCACCCGCAGCTGCACCGATGTTCCCGGGATACAGCAGAGAGGCTCGAGTGTTCGCTGTGCTCCAGCGTCCACGTGCAGCGCTACCTCGATGCCCCAAGAGGCTGGGGGATGCTGCTCCCGGCACGGTCCCCTGCATTGGGCCTCAGCGTAATCCTATTGAGCATGATTTTTAAGTCATCAGCGCTCTTCGAGACCATATGAGTTCTCATCATTGACCCCAGCAAGCCGCTGCCGACGCGGGAGATTCCTGCCCACCCAGAAGCTGCTTGGGTCAATTATGAGAACTCATATGGTCTCGAAGAGCGATGATGACGTAAATATCATGCTCAGTAGGATTACGCTGAGGCCCAACGCATGCGTCGGTGGCAGGATCAGCATCCCCCAGGCCCTCGGCACCCTGGAGTTGCACTGCAGTTAGGGGCTTGAGTTAAACCATGTCTCGGGGCTCCCCGCTCTGGCCCTGGCCCTTTCGTTGCACGTCAGCGGCCCCCTCCAGGGGCCGGGCCTCCTGACCCAATCCAGCTCCCAGGACATCTTCCTGGGCGTCATGGCTTAGGAAACCTTGTCTCCTTGTGTCCTTCAGCGGGCTTTCGGCACCAGGTTCTCGGCGCAGTGTTACCCGAGAGAGATGAGTGCAAGGCTCTGGGCCTGGAGGGATTTGCCAGCCACAATGGGCGTTGTCCACGATGCCCAAATCGCGGCAGGGGCTCTGTCCCCAGGTGAGGGTAGGCGGCATCCCAGCCGTAACTCTCGGTCCAGTACTCTTGGTTTGCCGACCCTAAAGACAACATGGACCCCTCTAAAGCCCTGTGGTCCATTCCATGTTCAGGGGTTTGCCTCTGGTGTTCTAGTCTTCCACACTTGCCACGATCTTCATTGTTTTGGAATGCCCAGGAACAGGCAGCTGGGCCCTTGAACCCTGCTCCTTTCTTGCAGAGACTAGCAATATATGGGTCAGCCTTATGCCTTTTCCCCAGCGTCCAGGAGTTTGGGAATGTTACTCTTTGGCTGCATGGCTGGCACCTCTGGCCAGGGTGTTTTGACAGCTAGTCTCTCTGTCTCTCCTTAGAACCCCTTCCACAATCATTGATCTTTCCCAGATGAGCATGACTTGCTTGTGCCATTGTTCCCCAGAACTCTAATGTCTCAGGACCCCAGGGATTGACCTGTCAGGAATACACCCTGGGTAAGCAGTCTGGGTGGGACGCAACTGCATGCAGTGCTACCAGCTTTTTTGGTGATTGATGGGAACTCATGTGATCTCAAAGAGCGATGATGACCTAAAAATCATGCTCAATAGGTTTACACTGAGGCCCAGTGCAGGCGTCTATGCCCCGGTAAGCATTCCCCACACTGTCAGGACCCTGGATGTGTGCTTCAGTTAGCAGCTTGATGCGAACAACTCTCGGGTCTGCACTCTTTTGTCCTGCCTTTCTGTGCAAGTCAGGTACCCCACGAGCTGTGCAGGTCAGAGATCAATGAGATAGAAACTCGAGATTCAGTAGAATGCATCAGTGAAACTAGAAACTTGTTTATTGAAAGAATCAATGAGATTGAGAAACCATTGCCCAAATTAATCCAAAAGAAAAGAGATCAGGCCCAAATTAATAAAATTATTAATTAAAAGGGGGAGATCACAACTAACACCAAGGAAATAGAAACAATCATCAAAAATCAACATTGTATACCAATAAGTTAAACAACCTAGATGAAATGGATGCATTCCTGGAAAACTGTAAACGTCCAAATTTGAACCAGAAAGAAATTTACAACCTGAATAGACTAATATGTAGTAAGGAGATTGAAACAGTGATCAAAAACCTCCAAAACACAAGAGCCCAGGACCTGATGGATTCCCTGGGGAATTCTACCAAACTTTCAAAGAAGAAATAACACCTATTGCCCTGAAGCTATTTCAAAAAATTGAAGCAGAAGGAAAACCTCCAGACTCTTTTTATGAAGTCAGCATTACCCTGATCCCCAAACCTGGCAAAGTCTCCACCAAAAACGAGAATTTCAGACCATTATCCCTGATGAATATGGATGCTAAGATTCTCAACAAGATCCTAGCAAATAGGATCCAACAGCACATTAAAAAGATTATCCACCATGACTAGGTGGGATTCATCCCTGAGTTGCAAGGATGGTCCAACATTCGCAAATCAATTGATGCAATAGAACAAATCAATAAGAGAAGAGAGAAGAACCACGTGGTCCTCTCAAATCATGCAGAAAAAGCATTTGACAAAATCCAGCATTCGTTCCTTATTAAAACGCTTCAAAGTATCGGGATAGAGGGAACTTTCCTGAACTTCATAAAATCTATTTATGAAAAACCCACAGTAAATGTCACCCTCAGTGGTAAAAAGCTGACGACGGCCTTCCCTTTGAGATCTGGAACACGACAAGGATGCCCACTCTCACCACTCTTGTTCAACATAGTATTAGAAGTCCTAGCAACAGCAATCAGACAACAATGAGAAGTTAAAGGTATACAAATTGGCAATGAAGAAGTCAAACTCTGTCTCTTCGCAGACAACATGATACTTTATATGGAAAACCCAAAAGACTCCACCCCTAAACTACTAGAACTCATTTAGCAATTCATTAATGTGTCAGGATACAAAGTCAATGTACAGAAATCAGTGGCTTTCTTATACACTAACAATAAAAACACAGAAAGGGAAATTAAAGAATTAATTCCATTTACTATAGCACCAAAAACCATAAGATGCCTGGAAATAAACCTAACCAAAGAGGCAAAGGATCTGTACTGGAAGAACCCCGGAACACTCATGAAAGAAATTGAAGAAGACACAAAAATATAGAAGACCATTCCATGCTCATGGATTGGAGAATTAAAAACACTCTATACGTTAAATGCCATTCTGATCAAAATTCCACCAGCATTTTTCAAAGAGCTGGAACAAACAATCCTAAAACTTATATGGTATCTGAAGATACCCCAAATTGCTAAGGAAATGTCGAAAAGGAAAAACAAAACTGGAGGCATCACGTTACCTGATTTCAAGGTTTGCTACAAGCTGTGATCACCAGACAGCATTGTACTGGCACAAAAACAGATGCATAGACTACTGGAACAGAGTAGAGAGCCCAGTTATGGACCCTTAACTCTCTGGTCAAATAATCTTTGACAAAGCAGGAAAAAATATACAGTGAGAAAAAGTCTCTTCAATAAATGGTTCTGGGAAAATTGACCAGCTATATGTAGAAAAATGAAACTCGACCATTCTCTTACACCATACACCAAAGATAAATTTGAAATGGATAAAAGACCTCAATGTGAGACAGGAATCCATCAGAATCCTAGAGGAGAACATAGGCAGTAACCTCTTCAATATCAGACACATCAACTACTTTCAAGATATGTCTCCAAAGGCAAAGGAAAGAAAAGCGAAAATGAACTTTTGGGACTTCATCAAGATCAAAAGTTTCTGCAGAGCAAAGGAAACAGTCAACAAAACAAAGAGGCAACCCACGGATTGCGAGAAGATATTTGCAAATGACAGTACAGACAAAAGGTTGATACCCAGGATCTATAAAGAACTTCTCAAACTCCACACACACAAAACAGATAATCACATCAAAAAATGGGCAGAAGACATGAACAGACACTTCTCCAATGAAGACATAGAAAGGGCTATGAGACACATGAAAAAATGTTCATCATCACTAGCCATCAGGGAGATTCAAATTAAAACCACATTACACCAGTTAGAATGGCCAAAATTAACAAGACAGGAAACAACGTGTGTTGGAGATGATGTGGAGAGAGGGGAACCCTCTTACCCTGTTGGTGGGAATGCAAGTTGGTGCAGCCACTCTGGAGAACAGTGTGGAGATTCCTTAATTAATTAAAAATAGAGCTTCCCAATTGCACTACTGGTTATTTACCCCAAAGATACATATGTAGAGAAAAGAAGGGCCATCTGTACCCCAATGTTCATAGCAGCAATGGCCATGGTCGCCAAACTGTGGGAAAGAACCAAGATGCCCTTCAACGGACCAATGGATAAGGAAGATGTGGTCCATGTACACTATGGAGTATTATGCTTCCATCAGAAAGGATGAATACCCAACTTTTGTAGCAACATGGACGGGACTGGAAGAGATTATGCTGAGTGAAATAAGTCAGGCAGAGAGAGTTAATTATCATATGGTTTCACTTATTTTCAGAGCATAACAAATAACACGGAGGACATGGGGAGATGGAGAGAAGGGAGTTGATGGTAACAAGAAGCTTTTGTTTTTTCCAGGTAATAATTTCTCCTCCGATTTTCAATATAAACCTATATTTTTTGTTCTTTTGTTAAATTTTATTATGTTATGTTAGTCACCATACAGTATATCATTAGTTTTTAATATAGTGTTCCATGATTAATTGTTTGCTTATAACACCCAGTGCTGCATGCAATATGTGCCCTCCTTAATCCCCATCACCGAGATAACCCATCCCCCCACCCTTCTGAAACCCTCAGATTGTTTCCCAGGGTCCATGGTCTCTCATGATTCATCTCCCTCTCTGATCCACCGCCCCTTTTCCCCCTTCCTTCCCCTAATGTCCTCTATGCTATTCCTTATGTTCCACATATAAGTGAAACCATATGATAACTGACTTTTGCTGCTTATTTCACTTAGCATACTCTCCTCCAGTCCCATCCCAGCTGATGCAAAAGTTGGGTATTCATCCTTTCTAATGCCTGGGTAATATTCTATTGTGTATATGGATCACATTTTCTTTATCCACTCATCTGTTGAAGGGCATCTTGGTTCTTTTCACATTTTGCTATTGTGGACATCGCTGCTATGAACATTGGCGCACATATGGCCCTTCTTTTCACTACATCTTTATCTTCGGGGTAAATACCCAGTAGTGCAACTGAAGGGTCATAGAGTAGCTCTATTTTTAATTTTTTGAGGAACCTCCACACTGTTTTCCAAAGTGGCGGCACCAACTTGCATTCCCATCAACAGTGTAAGAGTGTTCCCCTTTCTCCACATCCTTACCAACAATTTTTGTTTCTTGGCTTGTCAATTTTTGCCATTCTAACTGGTGTAATGTCATATCTCACTGTGATTTTCCCTGATGGTTTGAATTTCCCTGATGGTTAATGATGTTGAACATTTTTCATGTGTCTGTTAGCCATTTGTGTCTTCTTTGGAGAAGTGTCTTCTGCCCATTTTTGAACTTGATTATTTGTTTTTTGGGTGTTGCATTTGAGAAGTTCTTTATAGATCTTGGACACCAGCCCTTTATCTGTAGTGTCATTTGCAAATATCTTCCCCCATTCCATAGCTTGATTCTTTTTTTTTAATTTTTTAAATTTTTTATAAACATATAAAGTATTTTTATCCCCATGGGTACATGTCTGTGAATCGCCAGGTTTACACACTTCACAGCACTAACCATAGCACATACCCTCCCCAATGTCCATTACCCCACCCACCTTTCCTGACCCCCCTCCCCCCAGCACCCCTCAGTTTGTTTTGTGAGATTAAGAGTCACTTATTATTTGTCTCCCTCCCGATCTCATCTTGTTTCTTTTCTTCTTTTCCTAACCCCCCAATCCCCCATGTTGCATCTCCACTTCCTCATATCAGGGAGATCATATGATAGTTGTCTTTCTCCGATTGACTTATTTCACTAAGCATGATACCCTCTAGTTCCATCCACTTCGTTGCAAATGGCAAGATTTCATTTCTTTTGATGGCTACATAGTATTCCATTGTGTATATATACATCTTCTTTATCCATTCATCTGTTGATGGACATCTAAGTTCTTTCCATAGTTTGGCTATTGTAGACATTGCTGCCATAGCTTGGTTCTTAGTTTTATTGACAGTTTCCTTTGCGGTGCAGAAGCTTTTTTATTTTTTTAAATTTAATTTTATTATTTTCAGTGTTCAAAGATTCATTGTTTATGCACCACAACCAGTGCTCCATGAACTATGTGCCCTTAATACCCACCACCAGACTCACCTAAGCCCCCACACTCCCTCCTCTCCAAAACCCTCAGTTTCTTTCTCAGAGTCCATAGTCTGTCCTGATTCATCTTCCCCTCTGATTTCCCCCAATTCACTTTTCCTTTCCTTCTCCTAATGTTCTCCATGTTATTCCTTATGCTCCCCAAGTAAGTGAAATGCTTTTTATCTTGATGTGGTACCAGAATCCATCAAAATCTTAGAGGAGAACATAGGCAGTACCTGTTCAACATCGGCCACAGAACTTCTTTCAAGACACATCTCCAAAGGCAAGGTTAAACAAAGTGAAAATGAACTTTTGGGACATCAAGATATATTCTAGGTTCTTAACATATGTGGCTAATTATTGGTCCATGTTTAAGTAATGGATCATATTTCATGTAGCAAATATATCAATAATATAGAAAGAACAAGCAGATGGTGCCTGGGTGGTTCAGTCAGTTAAGCATCTGCCTTCAGTTCAGGTCAAGATCCCAGGGTCCTAGGATCAAACCCCATATAGGGCTCCTCACTCAGCGGGGATATTGCTTTTCCCACCCCTTCTACACCTCCCCCCAACCTCATGCTCTCTCTCCTTCTATCTCTCATGCATTCACTCTCTCAAACAAATAAATAACATCTTAAAGAAAAAGAAATACCAAGCAGGAGCCATACACTCATAAAAGATGTAATTCTTCTTTTTGATTGTAGTTCCACTCTTGTCCTATTAGGGAAACACTACTAACAAAGAACATTCTTTACCCTGTCATCCATAGGGTGATTTATACCACCCAAGGGTCCAGAAACTTAATATGACAGCATTTAATACACTTTAGCACTAGTGTTTAGGGAAGCTACCTTTGATAATCATATTAAGTCTAATGTATGCATGCATACAAATGTGAGGGCTTGGGTCAAGAGTAAGTTAATGTCTTGTACAGAAGTGAAAACACAAAAATCAAGCTCAGTTGGATTATGCTGAAGCTCAGTGAAGGTGACAATCATGTGGCAAGAAGTTTGGATTTCTTAGTTTCCTTTGCCTGGAATGTAATTTGGGGTCTCAATGAAATCTCAGTGTGAAGCTTCTTTTGCACATTTCTATCTACACACTGATAAGAAAACAATAAATATTCATTCTTTATGTGATATATATTTATATAAATATAAATAAAATATATTAAATATATTTACACATAAAATATTTATTTATTTAAAATAAATATTTATTTATTTAAAATAAATATTTATTATACAAATATATATAATAAATGTATTTATATATAAAATATAAATATATATAAATAAATATATATATAATTTCCTCTTTGTTCGACTTTTGATACTGAGACATTGGTTGTTCTTTCTTTTTTTTTAAATTTCATTTCTTTTCAGCGTATCAGAATTCATAGTTTTACACCACACCCAGTGCTCCATGCAATGCATGCCCTCCATAATACCCACCACCTGATTCCCCCAACAACCCACCCCCCGGCCCTTCAAAACCCTCAGGTTGTTTTTCAGAGTCCATAGTCTCTCATGGTTCATCTCACCCCCAATTTCCCTCAACTCCCTTCTCCTCTCATTCTCCCCATATCCTCTGTGTTATTTGTTATGCTCCACAAATAAGTGAAACCATATGATGATTGACTGTCTCTGCTTGACTTATTTCACTCAGCATAATCTCTTCCAGTCCTGTCCATGTTGCTACAAAAGTTGGGTATTCATCCTTTCTGATGGAGGCATAATACTCCATAGTGTATATGGACCACATCTTCCTTATCCATTCGTCTGTGGAAGGGCATCTTGGTTCTTTCCACAGTTTGGCGACCGTGGCCATTGCTACTATAAACATTGGGCTACAGATGGCCCTTCTTTTCACCACATCTGTATCCTTGAGGTAAATACCCAGTAGAGCAATTGCAGGGTCATAGAGAAGCTCTATTTTTAACTTCTTGAGGAATCTCCACACTGTTCTCCAGAGTGGCTGCACCAACTTGCATTCCCACCAACAGTGTAAGAGGGTTCCACTTTCTCCACATCCTCTCCAACACACGTTGTTTCCTGTCTTGCTAATTTTGGCCATTCTAACTGGTGTGAGGTGGTACCTCAATGTGGTTTTAATTTGAATCTTCCTGATGGCTAGTGATGATGAACATTTTTTTCATGTGTCTGATAGCCATTTGTATGTCTTCATTGGAGAAGTGTCTGTTCATATCTTCTGCCCATTTTTTGATATGATTATCTGTTTTGTGTGTGTTGAGTTTGAGAAGTTCTTTATACATTCTGAATATCAACCTTTTGTCTGTACTGTCATTTGCAAATATCTTCTCCCATTCTGTGGGTTGCCTCTTTGTTTTGTTGACTGTCTCCTTTGCTGTGCAGAAGCTTTTGATCTTGATGAAGTCTCAAAAGTTCATTTTTGCTTTTGTATCCTTTGCCTTTGGAGACATATCTTGAAAGAAGTTGCTGTGGCTGATATCAAAGAGGTTACTGTCTATGTTCTCCTCTAGCATTCTGATGGATTCCTGTCTCACATTGAGGTCCTTTATCCATTTCGAGTTTATCTTTGTGTACGGTGTAAGAGAATGGTCGAGTTTCATTCTTCTACCTATAGCTGTCCAATTTTCCCAGCACCATTTATTGAAGAGACTGTCTTTTTTCCACTGAATATTTTTTCCTGCTTTGTCGAAGATTAATTTACCACAGAGTTGAGGGTCCATATCTGGGCTCTCTACTCTGTTCCATTGGTCTATGTGTCTGTTTTTATGCCACTACCATGCTGATTGAGTGATCACAGCTTTGTAGTAAAGCTTGAAATCAGGTAATGAGATGCCACCAGTTTTATTTTTTGTTTTTCAACATTTCCTTAGTGATTCGAGGTCTCTTCTGATTCCATACAAATTTTAGGATTATTTGCTCCAAGTCTTTGAAAAATACCGGTGGAATTTTGATGGGAATGTCATTAAAAGTATAAATTGCTCTTGGTAGTAAAGACATTTTAACAATGTTTATTCTTCCGATCCAAGAACATGGAATGGTCTTCCATCTTTTTGTGTCTTCTTCAAATTCTTTCATGAGTGTTCTGTAGTTCCTCGAGTACAGATCCTTTACTCTTTGTTTAGGTTTATTCCCAGGTATCTTATGGTTCTTGGTGCTATAGTAAATGGAATCGATTCTCTAATTTCCCTTTCTGTATTTTCATTGTTAGTGTATAAGAACGCCACTGATTTCTGTACATTGACTTTGTATCCTGCCACGTTACTGAATTGCTGTATGAGTTCTAGTAGTTTGGGGGTGGAGTCTTTTGGGTTTTCCAT
>PISX010038194.1:0-10416 GCA_004024625.1 Mellivora capensis
GGGGGGGGGGGGGGGGGGGGTGGGGGGAGACTGGTGTTGGGTATTATGGAGGGCACGCATTGCATGGAGTACTGGGTGTGGTGTAAACTTGTGATCTCTGTCTGTGAAAAAAATAAATAAAATATTAAAAAAAAAAGAGAAATAAGCATTCCTCTTATGTAGCTTATGTTCAAGCCTGAGGCAATGATGGAATAAAAACTCTTAAATATTTTTATCTTGGGAATATTTTACCAGTTACTATCATTGAAGTTAAAATGGCTAGAGGTCATTTCAATCTTTTTAATACTCATGAAATCTGGGTACCTAAAACTTTTGATACAATTAATTTTTTTGTCACTGAAGTACACAATCAATACATGTTCACTTGAAATTAAAATTCAAAGAAATGAGAGTCAAGTCAGTATGTTCTGTCTTTCTCTGCAATACCAAAAGATCTCTTCCACCTATCTGTCCTAGATTATTCTGGACACGTGTGTGTCTGTCTCTGTGTGTGGTGGATGGGGGACAAGCTTATCAAGTTCATCCCACATCCTGCGAAGGATGTGAGGTAAAAAAGAAAAATCTTTCCTGTCATAGCATGGTGCAAATGCCACCATGAACAAATGATCATTTTGACTTTTACTAATTAAACATGAGAAAAAAAGACATTGTTTGCTTATACTTCTCTTCAGTTGCCTTAAAATAACTACATGAGTTAATAAGAAATTGTTTGACTTTGTCAAGGAAAGATGATTTATTAATTTAAGCATCTGAAGACTAAAATACAGTTCTGTGATGCTCAGTTTATTAATGGCCTATGCTTCTCTTAATGTGTGAAGGAACATTACTTTTCAAAAGGATTCTCTGTAATCACACTCTTCATCACTAGGTCAAGAGCTGCAAATGTCAGGGGTTAGGCTGACAAGAGAATTGGTGTTTAATTGATTAGATTGTAAGTCTGTTCAACAAAATTTTAAAAAATGAATATTTCTATACTCAATTCTACATGTGGATTTTTAAACTGTTAGGGAAAGGGATCACTGAGGATGCAGAAAGTTAATCTGATTCAATATGTCTTTGATGAAAAGAAACTGGCTAAGTACAAATTGGCAACTGGCATGCCTAATAAGAAGATGTTATACCTTTATTTCTGTTCACTTAAAAGGTATGTAAATTCTTGTTTTAAGACACTATGTTTGTGATAATTTGTACAGCAGCAATAGGAGCCTAATACAAGTATAACTAATTTCATCCATATAGAGGACAAATCTGCAGTGGATGGCCAGACTATAAAATGAATATAGGAATTTATTGCTGTATATAATCCCATATACTATCTCTTTATGTTGTGAAAGTTATCTTTCTATTGACCCACTCACTTCTGCTCCCTTGAGTGTAGCTTGTCGTAATTACTTTCACAAGCTTAATTTTCTAGCCATTCTATACTACCTATCAATTTAAAAAATTTATATGAAACTGACTTTCTCTGAAGTAAAAAGTGTGAAAGACTACATTTCAAATAAAAACGGCTGACAACGATTAGCTCATTTTTTGTCACGATGTGGGTGAAGTCTGCATGGAGAAAATGGTCTTGGATTGATGAATTTCAAACACAGGTATCGAACTCAGATACTCTGAAATATATTTCTCTGTTAAGAGTTTCTCCAAAATTCACTCTCTAAAACGTGTTTAAAGTAAAAATTTGTTTTGAATAATTGGTTAGCAAATGATGTTTCACATTCTTGAGTTTCTCTTATCAAATGAGAGGTCACCTCTAAATTAATTTTTTTTTTTCATTTCAACTTCTTGGTTCTGCTTATATTGTCCATTAATTTGTTCATTTACTCCACAAATAGCTGTTGAGTTGCTACACCCTCCCACCCAGTGACTGAATCATTAGAGAGACTTTGGAAGGTAACATAAATACTGGAAAAGCTCTCTTCATACCCTGTCTTTCTGAAATCCTTCCTGTTGGTGTAAGCCCCAACCTGTTCCTCCAGGCCTAGAATGTGGTATCATGAAAGGCAATATACTGTGATAGTGGTAACATGGGAGCTGGGTTCAGACTGGATTAAAATATTAGCCCTAACACATTATAACTAATTTGACATGGAAAAATACTACACTTTGCAACCTTAAGTTTCATCATTTGTGAATCTATGGCATAACACACAAGTAGCATATTCTGTTAAAAGATTAAATGTAGATATAATGCACTCACTTTCTCAACTACTTTTGTAATTGTCACTTACAGAACCCTTCATGTTAGGCTGGTAAAAATCTATACCTTAGTTCTAGGAATCATATCCATGTTCAAAGCAGGAAGTAGAAGGAATGGTGGTACAATTACATCTTTTTCTTTCTTTTAAAGAAAGAAAATCAGTAAGAAAAAAAAAAGTCTACTTAAGGCTCATATTCTATGAAATCATAGCTCATTAGCCAGAACTGCTCTCTAGATAGTCAACTCCTACTTCCAGAGAAGGGAGACAAACAGAATCTAGAGTAGAATCAGGTGTATTATAAGTAATGTTAGTCAGAAGATGGCAACTATCATGGTCAGTTGTGTGTGTATTTTTTTTAAGATTTTATTTATTTATTTGACAGACAGAGATCACAAGTAGGCAGAGAGGCAGTCAGAGAGAGAGTGGGAAGCAGGCTCCCTGCTAAGCAGAGAGCCTGATGTGGGGCTTAATCCTAGCACCCTGGGATCATGACCAGAGCCGAAGGCAGAGGCTTTAACCCACTGAGCCACCCAGGCGCCTCAGTCATGGTCAGTTTTTTTGAGAAGCAAACTTGACTTCTCTTAGTGGGTCAATTTCTCTATGATACACTGTAAGCACCAGGTTCCTGTCCTTCCTAGTATTTAACACAATCATAAACTTACATTAATTAGTGTAATTTTTTAATTAAGTTTTAATTTTAATTCCATTATAGTTAACATACAGTGTTATATTAATTTCAGATGTACAATATCTGAACACATATCAGTTCTATACATTACTCAATGCTCATCACAAGTGAACTCTTTAATCCCCATCACCTACTTCACCCATCCCCCATTCACCTCCCATCTGGTGACCATCAGTGTGTTCTCTATACTTAAGAGTCTATTTCTTGGGTTGTCTCCCTCTCTCTCTCTCTCCTTCCCCCCACTCCCTTTGTTTGTTTGCTTCTTAAATTCCAAATATGAGTGAAATCATATGGTATTTGTCTTTCTCTGACTTATTTCGGTTAGCATTATAATCTCTAGATCCATTCATGTACTGCAAATGGCAAGATTTCAACCTTGTTTATGGCTGAGTAATATTCCATTTTATATACATGTTGAATGAAAGTGGTAAGAGTGGACACCTGTCTTCCTGACTTAGGGGAAAAGCTCTCAGTTTTTCCCTATTGAATATGATGTTCACTCTGGGTTTTTCATATAAGGCCTTTACTACATTGAGGTAGTGAAATGATCATATGGTTTTTATCCTTTCTCTTACTGATGTGATGTAGCATATTGATTGATTTGTGAATAATGAACCGCCTTTGCATCCTGGGAATAAATTCCATGTGATTGAGGTGAAGGATTTTTACTTTAATGCATTGTTGGATTCAGTTTTCTAGTATTTTGTGGAGGATTTTTGCATCTATGTTCATCAGAGATATTGACCTGTAGTTCTCTTTTTTGTAGGTATCTTCAGCTGTTTCGATGTCAGGGTAATGCTGACCTCATAAAATGAATTTGGGATTTTCCTTCCTCTTCTACTTTTTGGAATAGTTTGAGAAGGATAGGTATTAAGTCTCCTTTAAATGTTTGGTAGACTTTACCTGTGAAGCCATCTGGTCCTGGAATTTTGTTTGTTGGGAGATTTTTGTTTGCTTGTTTGTTTGCTTGTTTAAAAGATTTTATTTATTTATTTCAGACAGAAAGAGAGTGAGGGAGAGAGAGCAAAACCATAGTTTGGAGGGGCAGAGGGAGAAGCAGACTTCACACTGAGCAGGGAGCCTGATGCAGGGCTTGATTCCAGGACCCTGAGATCATGACTTGAGCCAAAAGCAGATGCTTAACTGATTTAGCCACCTAAGGGACCCCCTGGGAGGGGTTGTTGTTTTTTTTTTTGACTACAGATTCAATTTGATTGTTGGTAAATGGTCTGTCCAAATTTTCCATTTCTTCCTGTTTCAGCTTGATAGGTTATATGTTTCTAGAATTTATCGATTTCTTCTAGGTTGTCCAAAATTTGTTGGAATGTTTTTTCAACCCCTCACTTTTAACCTGCAGGTGTCTTTAGATCTGAAAGTAGTCTCTTAAGGGCAGCATATAGATGGGTCTTGTTTTTTTTTTTTTTTTAAAGATTTTATTTATTTATTTGACAGAAAGAGACAGAGAGAGCACAAGCAGGGTAGTGGAAGTCATAGGGAGAGGGAGAAGCAGGCTCTCTGCTGAGCAAGGAGCCTGATGTGGGGCTTGATCCCAGGACCCTGGGATCATGACCAGACCTGAAGGTAGACACTTAACTGACTGAGTCACACTGATGCCCCTTGTTTTTTCTTTCTTTCTTTTCTTTCATTTTTTTGGGTTTGTTTTTCAATCCATTCTCTCACCCTATGTCTTTTGATTGGAATATTTAGCCCATTTACATTCAAAGTAATTATTGGTAGATATGTATTTATTACCATTTTGGGTTTTTTTGTTTTGTTTTGTTTTGTGGTTGTTTTATACTTTTTCTCCAATCTTTTCTTCTCTTTCTCTCTTTCATGCTTTGCTGGCTTTCTTTACTGATATACTTAGATTTCTTTCTCTTTATTCATTGCCTATCTATTACTGGTTTTTGATTTATGGTTACCATTCAGTTTATGCAACACCTTCTGCACACAGCAGTCTATTTTAAGTTGATGGTCACCTAAGTTTGAACCCATTCTTTACTCATCTCATCATGTTTTAGGTATATGGTGCCATATTTTACACCCTTTTCTTATGTGTGTGAAGCTCATATATGACTTCTACAGATACAGTTATTTTTTTTAAGATTTTATTTTATTTTTTGACAGACAGAGATCACAAGTAGGCAGAGAGAGAGAGAGAGAGGAGGAGGAGGAGTCAGGCTTCCAGCTGAGCAGAGAGCCCGATGTGGGGCTTGATTCCAGGACCCTGGGATCACGACCTGAACCAAAGGCAGAGGCTTTAACCCAATGAGCCACCCAGGCGCCCCAATACAGTTATTTTTATTGCTTTTGTGTTTCCTACTTTTCATACTCTAACTTATGATTTTTTCCTTTCCACTCAAAGAATCCCCTTTAACATTTCTAGTAGGGTTTGTTTAGTAGTTATGAACTCCTTTAGCTTTTGTTTGTTTGGGAAACACTTTATCTCTTTTTCTTTTTTTGAATGATAGCCTTGCTATAGAGCATTCTTGGCTGCAGGTTTTTCCCATTCAGCCCTTTGAATATATCATGCTACTCCTTTCTGGCTAGCAAGGTTTCTGCTAAAAAGTTCACTGAGAACCTTATGGGGTTTCTCTTGTATGTAATTGACTTCTTTTCTGTTTTTACTTTAAAAATATTTTCTTTATCATTATTTTTTGTCATTTTAACTACTATGTGTCTTGGTGTGGACTTTCTTTGGTTGATTTTGTTGAAGGATCTTTGTGACTGCTGGATCTAGATACCTGTTTCCTTCTCCAGATTAGAGAACTTGTCAGGTATTATTTCTTCAAATAAATTTTCTGCCCCCCTTTTCTCTCTCTTATTCTGTTGTGATCCCTGTAGTGCAAATTTTATTACAGTTGATAGAGTCCCCGAATTCCCTAAGTCTCAGTTTGCATATTTTTTCTCTCTCATCTGTTCAACTTGATTACTTTCCATTACTCTTTATTGCAGGTTATTAATTTGTTCCTCTGCTTCCTGAAGTCTGCTATTTATTTCTTCTAGTGTATTTTTAGTGTCATGTATTGTGTTCTTCATCTCTGATTGCTTCTTTCTTATCTCTTTGTTAAGGGTTTCACTAATGTCCTCCACTTTTCTCAAGTCCAATGAGTATCTTTATATTCATTACTTTAAATTCTCTAGCAGGCATATTACTTTTTTTTAAAGATTTTTTAAAAATTTACTTATTTGACAGACAGAGATCAAAAGTGGGCAGAGAGGCAGGCAGAGAGAGAGGGGAGGAAGCAGGCTCCCCGCCAAGCAGAGAGCCCAATGTGGGGCTTGATCCCAGGACCCTGGGATCATGACATGAGCCAAAGGCAGAGGCTTACCCCACTGAGCCACCCAGGCGCCCAGGCATATTACTTTTATCTGTTCTCTCATGTCTCTTTCCACGGTTTTGTCCTGTTCTTTCATTTGAGACATACTTCTCTGTCTCCTCATTTTGTCTAACTCTCTTTCTTTCTCTGGGTGTGAGGAAAGTCAGCTAAATCTACTGCCCTTGAAAGTAATGGGCAGGGTGCAGACTTTTAATGGTGTCCTATTTGTCCTCTTCCCCTAAGGATATGCAGCCACTTCCAAGACTGGGGTCGGCTGGGGCCATTCTGCAAAGCTCTTGAGTGGGAAGTGCAGTTCTCACAAGGTGTGTATGTTTTCCCCAGAAGGTAACCAGCCACTGCTCAGACCCATTCCCTGCACAACGCCCTGGTCAAGAGATGCAGTGTTGCTGAAGTTTATATTGGTCTTCTGGGGGAGGGGAATGGTAGAACAGTCACTGATGTAAGAATGACTGGAAAGGGAGGACCCACATAGTGGGGTGGGGGACCTAACTTAGTCAAGCTAGGTAGTGACTATAGATGCCATGATAATTCCTGCAGGTAGCCCTGTGTTTATACTGAGGGTTGGAGGAAGGGAAATGGTGTTGTCAGCTTCTTTGTTCCTGGAGGGGGCTCCCAGCAATCACCACCTCTCAGGATACACTCTGAGATGAGTAAATAAGTCTCCCTTCTGTGGACACAGGTGTTTTACAAAATGCTGCTTCAGTGGTAGATCTCTGGGTGCTATTTGTTATGCTGTCTCTTAAAGAGCAGGGACCCAGCTTCCTAACACTCTCTGGGCTCTCCCAGATTGGAACCCACTGACTACTAAAATTTCAGGCTTTAAAACTTGCTGGTTGTAAAATCACAAAATTCGGCCCTTCTTGCTTTCAAAGCCAAATGTTATGGGGTTTTGTCCCCCATGAATGCTCCCTGGTGTGATAGTGTTATTTTGCCCTTCTCCATGCTCCCAGCTCCCTCTGACTGAGGATGGTTGGGGTCCTTTTAGCTCACCACCTCATCTTTGAATTTGTACTTCCTACCCTCTTTGATGTGGCCTCTTCTCTGCCTTTAGCTGTGGAGTTTGTTCTGCCAGTCTTTGGGTTGTTCTCTGGGTTATTTATGTGGATGTGACTAGTTGTATCCAAGGGATCAGGTGTGTTTAGGGTCCTCCTACACCACCATCTTCCCAGCCTCCTTATTCGAGTGTAATTATTGATTAAGGACTGCCTTTCTCATTTAACTGTCATCTCTAATGAGGGCCCAAAGCATGGAGAAGGACCTTCCTAGTTTCTTATCCAAGTCAAATGATTAATTATAATTTATTGAATGACTAAATGCATAAGTGACTATGCAAATTTTAAAAAAATTACCTGCCTGTAATTAAAGAGTTATGCAAATAATAGTCTGATTTCATAATTTTCTTTGAAAATTTCTCTTTGCTTTTAACATTTTTATACAATATATTTTCTTTATTAATGTTAGTTTTCCTTACCCATTCCTGTTATCTCCTTGAAGTACTGCAAGCTTCTTTTTTTTTTTTTTTTTAAGATTTACTTATTTATTTTAGAGAAAGACAGCATGAGAGGGAGGGGCAGAGGGAAAGGGAGTGGGAGAGAGAAAATCTCCACCAGACTTCCCACTGAGTGAGGAGCCCCATGCAAGTTTTGATCCTAGGATCCTTAAATTATAACCTGAGCTGAAATCAAGAGTTGGATGCCCAAGAGATTAAGCCACCCAGGTTCCCCTATACTGCAAGCTTCTTAAATGTAAAGCTTTTCTAACATTTCTCTGGATTAGCCACTGCACCTAGTACAGTGCTTACTGAATAGAAAACAGTCAGTAAGTGTGAGAAAACTGATTAACATTTAATACACAAAGGTGTTGTTGTTATGAGATTTTAGAGAATTCAAAATACAAATTTTTAATAGAATAAAATAAAAACACTTTTTTTTTTCAAAGAGTGAAAATGTATTACTGGTGAATGTAATATAGAATTCATAAGTCTATTTCTATAAATCACTATAGGATTTCTTGCCAATTACAAATGGAAGCTTAAAAGCAACAACTCCGGGACGCCTGGGTGGTTCAGTTGGTTGTGCGGCTGCCTTCGGCTCAGGTCATGGTCCCAGTGTCCTGGGATTGAGTCCCACATTGGGCTCCTTGCTCGGCGGGGAGCCTGCTTCTCCCTCTGCCTCTGCCTGTCATTCTGTCTGCCTGTGCTCGCTCTCTCTCTCTCTCCCTCTCTCTGACAAATAAATAAAAATTTTTAAAAAAGCGACAACTCCACCACTCAAAAAAAGGATTATGACTATACTAAATCTAATCACCAGTAAAACTGTTTAGGTTTAAGTATTGGCAGCAATTGATGATTAAATCCAGATACTGAGTTTTAAGTAAAAAAACTCCACTAGAAGGGAAAATTAAAACCATGATACTGATACAATATCTCACATTTACTCTCTTTTTCACAAAAGATAGGAGTCCTGATTACTTTTCCTCTATTGAATCTTTCTCCAACTTAAACAATCATAAAAGCAAAACAAGTAGACAAGCAAAAAATAAAATCTAGCTTGACTTCAAATCACACCCAGCCACCACATATCCTTCCTCAATGGACAATGATCAGATTATCTTAACAACTACTCCACTGGCAATAGGTTGACATCTAAATCCAACAGCCAATTCTCATATTAAACATTTTAGTAGCAACTGACTCAGCTGAAAATATGTCTCCTTATGAAACACTTCACATGGTACCTAGGACAGCATTTTCTTATTCTGATCAAGCAGTGGAGCCTATTTCCCACCTCCTTGAATCTATTTGCTTTTTGATTTGCTTTTTCCAATAGAATTACATGAAAGTGACCTTATGCCAGTTACAGATTTGGACTCATATAGCTTTGCCTAATTCTCATCTCCTTGAAAACTTGCCTGGATACCACATGAACAAGCCCTTAGCCATCTGGGTGAGGAGTGGCTCTGTGGAACAGAAGTGAGTTGTCCTACTTGAAGCCATCTTAAACAAATAAGCCCTTATTTTACCCCAGAGTTAACCAGAGATGTATGAGAGAGCACAGTTGAGACAAAAGTGTCCACTGAGCCCAGTGTAAACCTTGTTTCCTCAGAAGAATAAACTAAATAAATGCCTTTGTTTGTATCACTAAAATATGGGGTCATTTCTATGACCAATGTATAATTAGTATAGTCTAGAAGCATCTCAAATCCCAGACCCCTTCCACTCTTCCCCATCTTAGAAAACAGTACTACCTTCTAACCATTGATGTTCACACAAAACCATGGGTTATCTTGGTTCCATTCTTCATCAAGCTCCAAATTCAATTCATGTCTTAGACTAGTTTCCCTAGCATGTAGAGTCAGACAAAACCATTACATGCTGCAACTTTATTAAAACGTAAAGGACAAAGGGAATAAATCAGGGGAAGTGGGAAAGCCACTGGAGTTATTTTATCAAGTTGGCCACTACTAAATACTACCACTTGCTCAGTCTACAGTAAAGTTATCTGAGAAGTGCAATAATTGTATTTCAGGACTGTCTATTTGGGAGAAAGAGGTAAGTAATTTCCCATGTGCCTTACCCTTTCAGCTCTGTTGTCTCAGATTAACTAAATATTTAGTCTTGGGTTGATAACAGTTACACACTTCAGGACTGTCCATGTGATACACACTGGGAAATTTCTTCCATAATTTTACATCTGAGATTCCATAAGTTTCTCCCAGTCGGGAGACCAGAAGTTTAGCTGCACTTCTGAGAAGTTGGCCAGAACCCATGAAGAACTAATGATGTCTTCCCACAAGACAAAACAGCATCCTTTTCTACCACAGATGCATCTAGCACCACTGAATACTCTTGGTCACATGGGTAAAGCCAAAGTCAGTCATCACAGACTTCATCTGCTACAAAGCCTTCTTTGTCTCTATGTCCCATTGGAAATGGCAGTCTTTTTTTTTTTTAATTTTTATTTTTTATAAACAAATTTTTATCCCCAAGGGTACATGTCTGTGAATTGCCAGGTTTACACACTTCACAGCACTAACCATAGCACATACCCTCCCCAATGTCCATTACCCCACCCACCTTTCCCTCCCCCCTCCCCCCAGCAACCCTCAGTTTGTTTTGTGAGATTAAGAGTCACTTATGGTTTGTCTCCCTCCCAATCCCATCTTGTTTCTTTTCTTCTTTTTCTGC
>PISX010038195.1:0-10392 GCA_004024625.1 Mellivora capensis
TGAAGGGTATGCTAGCCTTAGACCATGTTAAGGGATTTGGATTTTATCAAGAACAGTGGAAACCAGAAGAATGTCAGGGCCAACCAGCAGCTTAGGGAAGTGTCTGGGATCAGGTCTCAGCCAGAATCAGGAACCCTGTTACGGAAACAGGTACTGGGTCAAGACTTTAGTCCTGGGATTCCTGTCATGAAAGTTAGATTATAATGAATTGTTAAGGCATTTTCACCTCTGATTCATACAGAGGCTGCCTGGAAATGCTTTGTTGAAGAAGATGCGAAAGCCCTATCCAAGTTGAGTGGGAAGAGTGCTGCAGTTCACCATTGATGTGAAATACTGTTAGTCTGTTCTGGAAGGAGGTGAGTAGATTACATCATCGGACATGTTCAAAGTGGGAAAGACCTTATTCATTAGTAATCGCAGATTTCAAGGTTGGCTTTTTTGTTCTATTATGAATGGCGTACCAATTTTAGAATTAAATTGTCTGTAGAAATTCTGAGGCTTCCAACAACTTGATGGGATAAGACCCTTGTGCTGAAAACTTCAGTGATTAAGAAGGGTCTTTAAAAACTGAAAATACTTACTAAAGAGATAAAAGTTAAAAACTTGGAGAAAAAAAATCCCTCTGTATTTTGTAAGATTTAAAGACTACATTTTGACAAAAAATTCCTTCTAGTTTGCTTTTTTTCTATCTTATTAGTGAAAAAAGAAAAACGATTCGTTTAACAAGTTGATAATCAACTCTGAAAATTACAAAAGAAGTGGGAGCTTTCTATGAGACGCACTGGCCAATTTTACCCAGCAAGGGGGCAGAGAATATGGTATCCTCAAGTTTGCTTTGCACAAGAGGACCCCATGTGATTTGGAGTGAGGACATAAGGTATTTATGGTTTTCTCTGAGTGTGAAGAATTAACCAATTAATCTTTATTTTAATCCATCTATTGTTATGACTAACATAATTAACATTTATTGAGCATTTACTGGACACTGGTCACTCTGCCAAGCATTTGTATGGATTATCTTACTGAATCCTCAAACCTGGTGATATGCTGGGAAACCAACTCTTTAAAATTCAACTAACTTTAATTTAATTTAAAAATAGCCATGGTTTGTAATGCCTGCCAATTTTCATATTTTAAGCACTCCCATGAACAATTTAGTAACTATTGAATAATCAATCACCTGCTGTGAATTAGTCCAAATTTTCTTCTGCTCAACACTGTTTATGAAACTTTATTCATGCAAATACTATGCAATAAAGAAACAAACAAAAAAAAAAAAAAAGAAAAGAAAGAAAGAAACGTAGTGCAGTGGCCTAAATAAGAGAAGTTTATTTCTCTTGCAAATAACAGTCTGGGATGACTTGAGGTCTCTGCTTCTCAAAATTCCCTCTCACTCAGGGTAGATGGGCACCTCTACTATCCTAACCATAGATCCTCAAAGGGAGTTCTAGAAACAGTCTTTGAAGATAGCAGAAAGCAGAGGGAGGAAGAAGATTAGGGAAATCACCCCTAATATAATTAGAGCTGCCCATATCCTTCCCCTCACACCCCTATCTTAGTCACTTGACCACACCTAGCAGCAAGAGAGGCTGGAAAATTTTGCTTACGGCAGTCACTTGCCCTGCTAACACTGAGTGTGCTCTGTAAGAACAGACTGGACTTGGGGCACCTTGGTGGCTCTGTCAGTTAAGCATCTGCCTTCTGTCAGGTAATGATCCAAGGGTCCTGGGATCGAGCCCCACATTGGGCTCCTGTCCCTCTTCTTCTGTCCCTCCCCATGGCATGTGCTCTCTCTCTCTCACTCTCAAATAAATAAATAAAATCTTAAAAAAAATGGAAAGACTAGACTTTGGTGATGGTCAATCATCTCTGCCACATCCTACTCAGAATGCCCATAACACAGTAGAGTCCTGGTGAAGAGTTCTGGCCACCATCTGACGCCTAGCGCACTGTACCAACTATCTGACTTCAGTATGCACTTTTCCGTGTCCTTTCCTATAAAATAGAGACTATAATAGTATTTATACCACATGGATTTTTTTTTGTAAGGAATACATAAGTTAATAACATTGAAATCTTGGAAGGGTTCATGGTATACTGTAAGCATTCATTTTAAGATAGTTATTAATATTCTTGCTTAGTAGACATGTGAACTGAGGCATATGAACATCACACACAGAATTGGCAAAGATGATGATTTGAGTTTTTCTCACTCCCTCCTCATTCTAGAAGTTTTTGACAAATCATGTGGCCTGCTTTGCTTCCTTAAGCCAGTTGTATCTCAGGCTAACCAAAAGGACTTTCAAAGAATCAAAGTTGGATAAAGCAGAGGCCAGGAGAGTTATATTCTTATTTGCAATGCTGAATACTTCTCAGGGTAAAATTTAAATGACAGTTGGAACCCATGGAAATGAAATACTTTGTTATGTGGGTTCAGCTAAAATCTATGTCAAATAATCCAATCATAAAAATGTATACCAACCCAGAGTGGCAATCTTAACACTATGTAGGGAGGGGTGGTGAGCAGATTGACACAAGCCCGTGAAAGGTGACTCAAATGCAGTATTCTAAATTACTGGTTATTATTTGAATTCTAGGATTTTGTTCTGTTCAATGAGTATGAATTACTCCAAGTTAGTTATATACCTATATTAAAAGTAATTTTAAAAACTAGGGCCAATTTTTTTTTAATTCAAAGAATGGCATGTGTCCTTTCTAGTGAATTCCCCATAGACTAGTCTTTGAGATCAGTTTCCTTGGATTCCATTCACTTCCCTGATGTGGCAGGTTACACTTACCTGCTACAATTCTAGAGCTTTGTCAATCAAAATTTAATTTCACTGGCAAAAAAAACACTCTAACTTTTCTTGAGAAATTCTATATCTTTTCCTTAGATTCAGTTGCTCCCTTTGGCAGTATTAATGATTCCATCAGAAGTCCTGATGGAAATAAAGAGAAGAAATAAAGAGGCATCTGGGATTTCTCTGAGACATTGTCCCCATACTCTGTCATCATGGGATCAAGAACCAAGCTAGTAGAATTGTCTAGTGCCTGAATAAATGAAGATCACTCTACACCTCTCTGTGTGCATGATTTTTATTTGTCATATTGGAGTTCTGTGGGTAACCAGGAGGTAGTGCGGAGAAGTACAGGCAAACAGGAAGGTGTTTTGCCCCAAGGTGTTGTGACGGAGCACAACTCTAAGAGGAGCCTAAATTGTGGAAAGAGGAGAATCACAACCAGAAACAGTCACAACCAGAAACCACAAACAAATCTGATCTGGTTTATGATCTAAACTGGTCATGTGGTCTAAAAATGAGAAATTGAGCATTAAAGTCAAAATCCAAAATAAATCTTAGCGTGTGTGAGAGGAACGGATCAGAAATCATTTATTCAGGCTGTCAACAGAGAGAGGGCACAGATCCACTTTTATTTGGTGACTGGATTTCGGCACAGGGGTGCTGGCAGCTGCAGGGTACGGAAAGGAAAAATCTTGTTTCCAACAACCAAGCCCATTCTTTAAATCTGGGTCTGAGAAGGGGACATTTTTCCCACTCCAGTTCAGATATCAGATCACTTTCACCTTCTCCCACATGTCCATTTCTCTGCCTTTGCATTTCTGCCCACCTCAAGTTCTCCTCACCCCTCTCCACTTTCCATGCTATGGCAAACTTCACTTGTCCGCTCACTTACCCTGTCCATTCTTGAGGTCTGGTCAATACCAGTATCAAGATATCGACACCAGATACCAAGATATTGATCATTTTGACACCAGTCAATTCTCAAACAAACAAGTCAAATGCAAGATCTGCCCCGAGTGCCTATTTTTCATGAGCAACCACTGGCATTCCCAACAGTGTGGCCATGCTGTGACACTAAAAATTAGAGCACATGCCACTGTGTCATATGTGCTGTTGGTGACCACACCTTTTAGAGCATATGCCACTGTGTCATATGTGCTGTTGGTGACCACACCTTTTAGTGTATTCTTTGTCACTTTTCTTTGTATTCTTTTTTCTTTTTTTTTTTAAAGATTTAGTTATTTATTTTTCAGAGAGAGGGAGAGAGAGCGAGTGAGCACAGGCAGACAGAGTGGCAGGCAGAGGCAGAGGGAGAAACAAGCTCCCTGCTGAGCAAGGAACCCGATGTGGGACTCGATCCCAGGACGCTGGGATCACGACCTGAGCCAAAGGCAGCTGCTTAACCAACTGAGCCACCCAGGCGTCCCTCTTTTCTTTGTATTCTTTTTTTTTTTTATAATTTTTTTAAAAGATTTTATTTATTTATTTGTCAGAGAGAGAGAGAGAGAGCGAGCACAGGCGGACAGAGAGGCAGGCAGAGGCAGAGAGAGAGGCAGGCTCCCTGCCAAGCAAGGAGCCCGATGTGGGACTCGATCCCAGGACGCTGGGATCATGACCTGAGCCGAAGGCAGCCACTTAACCAACTGAGCCACCCAGGCATCCCTCTTTGTATTCTTAAAGCACGTTGAGTCATACCATATCTGTAATTTTTATATTGCTTTTTCTTGAGCACAATCTTTATCATTTTTAACAGAAAGGAAAACAGCACACATATTTCCATGCCACTATCCTTTAGCTTCAACAATTATCAACCTTCTGCTGTTCTGTGAACTGCTGAATGTGTATTTCATTTTTAATATCTTGAGATTGTAAACAAATGTGTGAAAAACGATGCTCAAAAGATATTCCCCTATTTAGATCTCATCTCTTTGGCACAGATACCCAGAAGCATAATTTCTGAGTGTAGCTTATCCCATCTCCCATTTCCAGATACTCCAAATATCAGTAGGTATAACAAGAGTGCCTCGGCTCTCTTTACACTCATGCTCTGCCTTCTAAGAACAAGCTGAACTCTTGGAGTTGCTTTATGAATGAGGAATGACCCGAAAAGGCTCCAAAGCTCAGAGGTAAGGTCTGCTTTACACTGCGGGCCATTCTTTGGAGGCCACCTGATGAATGCTACAGGGGCTCGCCGTGATTGCCGGGAGACCTGAAGAGCGTGGATCAGTCATGGTCAAAGTTGCAGATTAGTTCTTGGTGCATTTTAACCAAAGAAAGGCTTGGGTGCAGGCACTTTTTTTTTCCTCCCTCCCCTAAGCCCTTCTTGACAACACGACAAATGATAATCTGAAATCAAACACGACACTCTACCTGCAGGACCTGGTGCTGACAGATGGAGCTGTGTTTAAATAGCTTCATGTTGCCAGTTCCAATAAAGTGAAAGTACACAAGAGCCTGAGTCTAATGGGAAATAAGAAGTGCTCAGAATTTGAGAGGGAGGCAGGTAAGCGGCCCGGTGAGGAGAACCATCCGACCATCCATCAGCACACGGGGCAATGTCTCCTCAGAGGTTGGCAGGGGTAGCCATACCTGTGGCCAGTGGCCAGCTTCATGCAGGTGGGTAATGTAAAGTTTGGGAATGCTGGGAGTTTTCATTTAGCTAAGATGGGGTGTGAGGGCAATCTGCCAGATTTTTGATCTGTGTTGGGCTGGTGGGTGTGCAACAGCTGCTTTTGTTATCTGAGAATGAGGCATCCTGGTGCTGTGGGACCTCTCTAGGCTTAATGATTTGGGGGTTTTGTTAAATAAAAGCACTTAGATGACATTCTAGTGGAGGATGAGGCCTCAGAAGGTTCCAGAAAGAAAAACAACCTTTACCTTGAATTTTGGATTTGGCTCGCATGAGACTGCAGTCATGTATCAAATTGAAAGAACCCCCAGAATACTTCGAGGGGGGACCCTTTCATTTTCAACCTGATTTGAATTGGTTCTATCACCATCTGCAGAAAACATTCATTTTGATCTCTGATCATATATGGCAAAGAGCTGCCCTGTTTGTGGCCTTTTTACCCTCTTTCTAGGAACTGGCCATAGCTACTCCACAGCACACAGGGCCACTCAGAAATCCTGGAAGGATATCCTGAGGGCTTCCCTGCTTTGGAGTTGGCTTCATCCTAAGGTCCTTTAATCATACTGTAGACTCATCCTGTGGTATGGTCACCATCTTCAAAAAAAGAGATTGCTGCCTTTTTTTTTTTTTTCCTGTGAAGGGCCTGTTTATTGTAGGTGATGGAATTGTGTGTGAGTGTCATTGAGTCTTCAGCACTTTTTGTTCCCACAACAGCAGTCTGAGGATTTAATTAACCAGGAAGGGGGATTATTGGGAGGGTCACCCCTATAAAAATGTACAACAGGTCAGGGGGCCATGTGGAAGGGGAGATAAATATATACATGGAACCCCTCCTTCCATTAGCCCCTCCTCCCCCATCCCTGAGAGGGGAAGGGGAGGGGGGAAACTTTGGCCTCTGGCTTAGTGAGCCCTTGTGGAGGCAAGCCAAGGTTCTAGGGGCCCTCAGAGGAGGCGATAATGTACCTCAAGAGGTCATGAACTATGACCGCTGACATGAAACCCACTCTCACCTCTCATGTACACAGGCACAGATACACAGTCACACACAATAAATAAGCTCTTCACAGAAAAACAAACAAACAAACAAAACTTAAGAGTTCAGAGGAGGTGCAAGAGATAGACTTTAAACACATCATTATAAAATAACCTACAATAACTAGGCCAAATGGTATAACCATCAGAGGGGTTTATGAGGGTAGAGTAACTCCACTTGGGATTGTTGATGAGAGCTTCCTGGAGTCCTGGGAAGAGTCACTGACTGGTATATAAGAGAGAGGAAATCATTTCTAGCTACTATTTATGGAATACCCAAAATGTGCCAGGTATTAAAACAAACAGTTTATTATTTTAAGTAAAATGATACAACCACCACAGGCATCACTGGCATCAGATATTGTAAGTCTCAATGGACAGATAAGACAACAACAAAATACTCATTTTCCTGAGCGCACATGGAATTTTCTCCAGAATAGACCATATACTGGGTCACAAATCAGGGCTCAACCTATACCAAATGATTGAGATTATTCCCTGCATATTCTGAAACCACAATGCTTTGAAACTGGAACTCAACCACAAGAAAAAGTTTGGAAGGAATTCAAACACTTGGAAGGTAAAGACCACCGTGCTTAAGAATGTTTGATCAACTAGGAAATCAAAGAAGAACAATTCATGGAAAAGAACAATTCATGGAAACCAATGAGAATGAAGACACTTCGGTCCAAAACCTATGGGATACAGCAAAGGCAGTCCTAAGGAGGAAATACATAGCCATCGAAGCCTCCCTCAAGAAAATTGAAAAATCCAGAAGACACCAGCTCTCTTTAAATCTTAAAGAACTGGAGAATCAACAACAACAAATAAGCCAAAACCACACAAGAGAAGGGAAATAATCAAGATTAGAGCAGAGATCAATGAGATAGAAACTACAGGTACAGTAGAACACATCAACGAAACTAGAAGGTGATTTTTTGAAACAATCAATAAGATCGATAAACCATTGGCCAAACTAATCCAAAAGAAAAGATAGAGGACCCAAATTAATAAAATTATGAATGAAAACAAAGAGATCACGACTAACACCAAGGAAATAGAAGCAATGATCAGAAATTATTATCAACAGTTATAAGCCAATAAGTTAAGCAACCTAGATGAAATGTATGCATTCCTGGAAACCTATAAACTTCCAAACTGAATCAGGGAGAAACTGACAACCTGAATAGACCAATATCCAGTAACGAGATTTAAGCAATGATCAATAACCTCCCAAAACACAAGAGCCCAGAACCCGACAGATTTCCTGGAGAATTCTACCAAACTTTCAAAGAAGAAATAATACCCATTCTCCTGAAGCTGTTTCAAAAAGTATAAACAGAAGGAAAACTTCCAGACTCTTTTTATGAAGCCAGCATTACCCTGATTCCCAAAGCAGGCAAAGACCCCATCAGAAAGGAGAATTTCAGACCAATATCCCTGATGAATATGGATGCCAAGATTCTCAACAAGATCCTAGCTAATAGGATCCAACAGTACATTAAAAAGATGATCCGGAGACACAAGATGGCTGGGAACTAGGAGGAGGCTCTGGTTCAACCTGTCCCCTAAAGTGAGCTAATTACCTACCAAGGAACTCCGATCACTCATGAAATCAGCCTGAGATCAGAATTCTACTCATCAGGATCTCTACGGGGGCAGAAGACACCAGTGGGATGTCAGGATCTCTACGGGGGCAGAAGACGTCAGTGGGCAGGTAAAGCGGAGTGGGATGGGAACGCCAGACTGGTATCAGAAGATAAACAAAAGGGGGAGGGAGCCACCAGAGGAGACGCATTGGGAAGTAATACCCCAATACGAGAGTGCCCTATGACTGGGGACCAGCTTTAACTTGAAGTCTGATAGAAAGCACTCAAAAAGAGAAAAGATCGCAGGGTGAAATTGTGGGAATTGGAACTGTTAGGGACAGGGGCTTAAGTCCCCCACAGAGGGCAGACACCCCTGGCGCTGAGCCAGAGAGAGTGCAGCGGAGAAACCAGGTCTTGGTCTCTGAGCTGTGAGGAGACCTCCTAAGGGCACTTGGTGTGTGGCAGGGGCTGGGACGCTCCCAGAGCAGAAACAGACTTTTGCAGTCCCCACGTGTGCGCCGCGCCGCGCTAGCAGAGCCTGAGCCACCCCCTCCCCTGAGAGAGGCGTGCGGGTGCCAGTGGGGGGCTCTCTAGGACCCAGAAAGTCTGATCGCTCTCAGCTCGGGCCGGCGGGAAAATCTCTGTGTGCCTTCCCTGCTTGGAACCTCTCTGGTGGTCTGGAGCTGCCCAGACAGCCGCTGCTTGTGGTTTTGAGTACAAGCAGGACACACAGGTGTCCCCAGAGATCGCGGCTGGGAACCTGCTCTGCAGCACCCAGAGGGGACCGGACTGGGGCTTCTCTCTGGGAGGGAGGTCTGGGTGCAGTTAGCTTTCCTTTAAACCTCCAAGACCCATCGGGAGCTGCCAAGGGGAGAGAAAACAAATGAACAGACATAAAAACCTCCAGAGAACAAAAGCCTAAAGGCCCGGTTTCCTCAAAGCCCACCCCCTGGAGGGGGGCGGGAGGACTTAACTCAGGAAACACCGCCTGAAAACCCACGCGGCAGGCCCCTCCCCCAGAAAGCCAACCAGCCCAGAAGACAACAATCACTACTACTTCATAGATACGTTTAATTCTTAATTCGTTCCCACTATTCTGGTTCATTTTAAAAATTTTTTTTAATCTTTTTTATTTTGTTATATAGATTTTTTTAGCCTATTTACCATCACAGTGAGATGTCCAGTACATCAAATTCCATAATAACCTTTTAACCTGAACTTTTTGATACATATACCCATGTTTTTCTTTTGCTTTTCTATTTTTTATTTATTTTTTTAAATTTCACTTTAGTTTAGTTTAGATCATTCTTTTCTTACTTTTATTTGCTAATATTCATATAGAGTTAAAATTCAAGGTAATCCCCTTTCCCCAATCAATGCTACCCCTATAGGTAAACCAATTTTTAATCTCCTGATATCTTAGGAAAGTTGTATCCTTTAAAAAAGATATCAAGATACATCCAGGAAGAAGCAAAATAACCTTCCTTGCCCACAC
Organism: Mellivora capensis; assembly: GCA_004024625.1. Taxonomy (NCBI): domain Eukaryota; kingdom Metazoa; phylum Chordata; class Mammalia; order Carnivora; family Mustelidae; genus Mellivora; species Mellivora capensis. The sequence goes on from PISX010038195.1 coordinate 9,547, forward strand.
TGAGAATTTACAACCACTCTCCCATCTTTTTCTTCTACCAGTATTTTTGTATACTTGTGTTTGTCCTGGTAGTCTATAAATCTTATACTTAGGGTTCTTTTTGACGAGGTTCTTTTTATTTGTTTGTCTGTTTGTTTCTTTGTTTTGCTTATACATATATATGTACATATTTTTTTTTCTTCTCTTGTCATATACTTTTATCAGTCTTTTTTGTTTGTCTGTATTTGTTTGTATACTTCACAAACCTTACCTTGGGGCCCATTTGGGCTGAGCCTTCTCTTTTATCCTTCTTTCTTTTTCCTGCCTCTCTCTCTCTCTTTCTCTCTTTTTCTGCTTTCTCTTTCCCTTTTTTTCTTTCATTTGGGTGGGGACTCTTGATTGCTCAGAAGCATTCCAGGGTGCACCTTCACTGCACCAAGGTCGATACATCCAGCTACAACCATTCACCCAACTCTCACCAAAATGACTAGGAGGAGGAATGCCCAACAGAAGAAAAATTCAGAGGATGGGCCCTCTGCAACAGAGCTAATGGTTACCGACATAGACATTATGTCGGAAAGGGAATTCAGGCTAACAATTATCCAGGCAATAGCGAGGTTGGAGAAAACCATGGATGACCAAATGGAATTGATTAGAGCAGAACTGAGAGCCACCAGGGATGATGTTCACAATATTAGGGCAGAACTGAAAGCCACCAGGAATGATGTTCACAAGGCTCTCAATGAGTTCCAATCTAATCTAAATTCTCTAAAAGCTAGGGTAACTGAGACAGAAGATAGAATTAGTGATCTGGAGGACAAACAGATAGAGAGAAAGGATCAGGAGGAAGCCTGGAACAAACAGCTT
>PISX010038196.1:0-10400 GCA_004024625.1 Mellivora capensis
TCAAAAGAAATGAAATCTTGCCATTCGCAACGACGTGGATGGAACTAGAGGGTATCATGCTTAGTGAAATAAGTCAATCAGAGAAAGACAACTATCATATGATATCCCTGATATGAGGAAGTGGAAATGCAACATGGGGGACTAGGGGGGCAGAAAAAGAAGAAAAGAAACAAGATGGGATTGGGAGGGAGACAAACCACAAGTGACTCTTAATCTCACAAAACAAACTGAGGGTTGCGGGGGGGAGGGGGTCGGGAAAGGGGGGTGGGGTAATGGACATTGGGTTGGGAAGGGTATGTGCTATGGTTAGTGCTGTGAAGTGTGTAAACCTGGCGATTCACAGACATGTACCCCTGGGGATAAAAATTTGTTTATAAAAAATAAAAATTATAAAAAAAAAATACAGGAACAATTCAGACAATTTTTTATGTTTGTCATTTGTTTTGCTACATTTGCAAACTTAATGTAGATTTACAAGAGATTTTTAAGTGCATGGGAAATTTCTCCTTGATAGAGTCAATAATTTGCCCTTCCAGGCATCTAAAACTGTATAAAAGAAATAAAATCTATTAAATATATTGGTACATGTTTAAATGTTTAAGGAATTTAAATTAGATTTGTAAATAGGACTACTATTTAAGGATTTCTGGTCTTTTAACTTGAGTAAATGAAATAACTGATCTAAGAAAAAGTGGAGTTATTTTCTCTTATTTTAATCACTTTTTATATAGAATACAAGATTTATAAGTTAAAATTAAAAGCTTAATAAACAGATTTGACTTTTTAAAATTTTGTACATTATTTACCTAAAACTCAAGTGTTATAAATAGCTCTTTCTATGCACAAAAGCCCTACTCAGGACATGAAAAAAATCAAGCACAGCAGCAAAGGAAAGGTATCCAAAATTCCTGGGGGAAAGCCAAGTGCATCCTTGTACTGAAATGATACTTGCTTCCTGGGTAACGTTTCCATTACAGAATTAGAAGGTAGCCTTAATATGAGGTAAAAGAACATTGTGATTAGATGTCACCTCAGACTCTCTATCTGCCTCAGGAGGTCATGGCATTCCCATCCTTGGAAGTATTTGCCTGGTTATGCCTACAATATGTGACTGTGGGTTGTGTGCAAGCCCTCTGTGAGCAGCCCTTCATCTGAGGGGGGCAGGGGTGCTGATTGCTGGTACAGTGAAGCACTCCACCTTTGGCAGAGGTCTCATACAGTACCTTCACATCACCACGAATCAGGAATAAAGACAGTGAAAACCAAGCAAGGGTTATCTTGCAGTCCTGACATTTCTCTCTCATTATTGAAAGAAACAAAGTTGGGGTAATCACAGAAAGAGGATTAGTTCCTCATTCTGGTAGTCCCTAAAATATCTTCTGTACATCCACAGGAACAACCACATTGAGACACCGGCCCAGATGTGCCTTGTACTTCGATACTCCATATTTTCCTTTCAGAGAGAAGCAGGAATAAGGCTGAAAACACAATGTGGGAGCCAAATCAGAGGGCCAGAAACTAAAACCAAAGGGCATTTAGTTTATTTAAAAGGCAGTGATGAATTGGCCAAGACTTTAAACAGACAAGTAAATTTATAAAAATAAAAATAATTTAAGAAAAAAAAAACCCCACTTCAAAAAGACCAGTCTTGGGGCACCCAGGTGGCTCAGTCGGTTAGGACTCTGTTGCTGATTTCTGCTCATGTCATGATCTCAGGGTTATGAGATCAAGCCCCATGTCTGGCTCGTACTCAGCCAGAGTCTGCCTGAGAGAGTCTCTCCCACTCCTTCTTCCTCTGCCCCTCCCCTGCCCCTGCCTCAAACTCTCTCTCTCTAAAATAAGTGGATGAGGGCACCTGTGTGGCTCAGTTGGTTAAGCGACTGCCTTTGGCTGAGGTCATGGTCACAGGATCGAGTCCCACATCCAGCTCCCAGCCTTCCTTCCAGAAGGTCCCTCTGACCTTCTCCCCTCTCATGCTCTCTCTCACTCACTCTCTCTCTCAAATAAATTTTAAAAAATAAAAATAAAATAAAATAAGTGGATCAATCTTAAAAAAAAAAAAAAAAGAAGAAGAAGAAGAAGAAGACCTTTTTTCCCAGTAGCACACATTCAGGAAGATCCTAGAGGTAAGAGACCAGGTAGGAGGTATTGCAAGCGCTGCTTTCAATCTGAACTAGTATTGTATCAGCTGTAGGGCAACTAATTTATGGTTCTAACCATGATACTTTTGTGAGTAAAAGAGACTGGTAGCAGAATGGAGGTGTTTGGTGTAAATTTCAACTGTCCTGAGCAAACTAGGATGTATGGTCACTTGAGCCAGTGGGGAGGCAAAGGAAGAAAGATGACAGAGAAATGTGAAGAAAAAAAGCAAGAAGACTTGATGATTTACCCAACTTAAGAGGTCAAGAGGGAAGGAAGAGTCAAATATAATGCTGAGCTCTAGGTAACTTGGAGAATACCACCACCATGAACAGAAACTGGACACACATCGGTGGTGGGTAAGAGAGAAGGTAACCAGGTGGAAATGTCCAGCAAATAACAAATGCTGGATTAAAACCCGCCCAGATCAGGAGATAGAAATATGAGATTCATCTCCATAAAGACGGAGGGAAAAGAAGACAGAGAAAGACAGTATTGGGAATATACTTATGGTAGGAGGAGAAAAGGAAGGGTAGTCAATGAAGGACTCAACAAAGGGGTAGAGACATACAAGGAGGAAAATCAGACATTATCAACCAAAACAAAGGCTTCTGAGTGAGTTTGGAGAAAACAGAACAATGGACCAGACACTTTAGGAAACACCAGTTTCAGAAGAATTAAGCCAAAACTACTGGATTTGTAATCGGGGAGTTACCAGTGAACCAAGAACATCTCTTTAGAGAGCTGGGAACTGAAACTACATTACAAGAAGGTAAGTAGTGAGTGGAGATGAGAAAGTAGAAACACAGGGGATAGACCATCCTCTTTTAAATGCTCAATAAGGAAAGAAGGAGAAAGACCACAGGGTTCTGGGGAGATAATGCAACCCTGTACAGAAAACATATTTTCAATGGCAAAATCCTGAAGCTAAATTCAAGTTCTCTAGCCAGGTAAGAACTATGTGAAAACCACCTGATTCTCTTGGGCTCTGTCTATTCATTTGAAGCAAGCCCAACAAAGACCATATAATAACCTACAGCATGTTAACTTCTGTTTGAAGTCTCTCAGTGATTGTAAATTCTGGATCAATTGTTTCAGTTGAATTAAAGTCAAGTGGTTCTTTGTGTTACTGGAATTTTGTCAAAATTTTCATTGCTCATTCAAATTCCCATTTTTGTGTTATTTAGAAGACTGTCGATTCAGGTATATTTCACCTTAGAAATACAATTTTAATTTGTAACTTACAAAGTAAAAGTTTGTCTTCATCTTTAAAAAGGTAGAGAAAGGGGAAAGAGAGGAAGATGGGAAGAACAGAGAAAGGAGGGGTAATCATTTATATATACATGAAGGTAAATAAAACTCCCTTAGATTTGTCATTTGAAAACTTGGTCATTAACCAAGACAGTACTCCAAGAAAATTTAAATTTACTGACATTGTTGATTGTCCTGTGCCCACTGATCCCCAATCTCTAGCCCCTTTCCCTGAACCTATCTAGCTCATGGTCGTGATCAGGTTACAGCTAAACATCACTTTGCCATTACTGCCCTTTAAAATAGGTCGGCATAAGATTTTCATAATCCTCGACATCCTTTATCACAATTATTTATTTACTGTCTGTCTTCCCCACCAACCAACAGTCTAAGAGGTTAAGAACCATGGCTGTCTTTGCATAGGGCCTAGCATAAAGTAGGTGTCCAATAATACTCAGTAAATGAATAAATACATAAAGCTCTGAAAAAAATGTGACCATTTATCAGTGCTGGTTCTATCTCCTACTTCAGAGAGACTACAGCATTATTTTTTAATTCTTAGACTCAAAGATCATAGTACTTCAGAGTAATATTGATATTTGAAGATGATCTGGTTCAAATACTTATTTTTTCTTATTTATTCTTTATCTACTTATCGTTAGAGAAGGGGGAGAAGGAGAAAGAGAATCTTAAGCAGGCCCCAAGCCCAGCTCATAGCCAGATGTGGGACCCAATCTCACCACCCTGAGATCATGACCTGAGCCAACATCAAGAGTCAGACACTTAACCGACTGAGCCACCCATGTGCCCAACAAACACTTATTTTTAGCAACAGATTTTTTTTTCCAAAACACAAGCTTATAAAGGAACTAATTTCTAAGTCAGGTAAAGTAGAGCTGCTCTGATTGAAACATAAGTTGAGGAAACCAGAGCCCTGTCTATTCTCGTTTTCTAGGAAATGTACCACACACATCTAACACAGCACCAAAGAAAGTTGAGCCTTATTGGATGACAATCTGAAAACCATGAGACTGAATTAATAGCCACAATATATTAAAAGCACCTGGTAAGCAACAAGAAAAATTATAAGCTAACCAATGAAAAAAGAGTGTGTAAAGTTTATCGAAAGGAAATGTACTGGAAAAGATACACTCATGGCCAGTTAAGGTACATAAAGATGATGAACATTTCTGCTAGTCAGGAAAATGTAGGTTGAAACAACAGGAAAAAGACTTTTCCCATAATACTAGTAAAATGCAAATATTTATATTATCAAGAAGGCAAAAAAAGCATTGTCATAGAGGTGGAAATGGAGCAGCAATTCCAATTTAAAACTGTATTTGCCCTTTGACCCCAGAAAAACCACTTTTAGGAATCGATTCTACAGAAATTCCAAGTATGTGCATAAAGATAAACATCCTTGAATATATCTTTGTGCTTTTATTTTTAGGTGCAAATTTCAACCCTTGTTTGTATTTCTTATTGCAAAAGTTAACCAAAAAATGCAGGCAAAAGGGAATATAAGCAAAAGGCCAAGTTTAAAACAACATTTTCCTTTTGGCCAATAAGTTCTAACTTAAAAGTAAGGTTTGTTTTTGCATTTAACCAATTATTTTCCTGGAATATTGAAATCTGTTTATTAACGGGGACTGGGTGGCTCAGTAGGGTAAGCATCTGATTCTTGGTTTTGGCTCAGGTCATGATCTCAAGTTTGTGAAATCAAGCTCAGTGGGGGTCTGTTTCTCTCTTTCTTCCTCTTTCTCCCTTTCTTCCTCTGTCCTTGCCCCTGCTTGCATGCTCTACCTCTCTCTCTAAAATAAATAAATAAATTTCTTAAAAATCTATTTATTGAAACCTGTATCAGTTTACTTCTCCCAAAAACAATATGTCATGGTATTTGTCAGGTGCATAAACACTTAAAAACAAAAGGAAAACTTAGACCTCACAAATGCTCTATTAATTTGATATAAAATCGGGGCACCTGGGTGGTTCAGATGGTTAAGCGTCTGCCTTCAGCTCAGGTTATGATCTCAGGGTCTTGAGATTGAGCCCCACATCTGGCTCCTGGCTCAACAGGAAGTCTGTTTCTCCCTCTCCTTCTGCCTCTCCCTGTCATGGGTGCTCTGTCTCTCGGTATTTCTCTGCCTCAAATGAATAAATAAAATCTTTAAAAAGTATATATGATATAGAATCTTCCAAGCAAGTCACATAAATGTGTTTTAAAACGGCTCTTCAGGGGTGCATAGGTGGCACAGACAATTAAGCATCCAACTCTTGATTTCGGCTCAGGTCGTAATGGTTTTGGCTCAGGTTGTGATCTCAGGGCTGTGGGATCAAACACCCACTGGGGCTCCACTCAGTGCATAGTCTACTTAATATTCTCTGTCCCTCCTCTTTGCCCCTCCCCACTGCACGCACATGCACTCACTCTCTCTCTCCCTCTCACAAATAAATAAATATTTCATTACACCAGTGCCATGAAACACAATTTCCAAGTTATAATTCATATCTAGTTTAAAACATTTTTTGTTATACACGCACTTGGTAGCACTCTTTCTGTTTTATGTTTTAAATTTATTACTGAGGTATAGTTGACATACAATGCATTATTAGTTTCAGGTGTACAACATAGTGATTTGACAATTCTATCCATTACTCAATGCCCACCACGATAAGCGTAGTCACCATCTGCCACCATACAATGTTATTATAATATTATTGTCTATATTCCCTATGCTGTACTTTTTATCTTTGTGACTTGCTTTATAGCTGGAAGTTTGTACCTCTTAATCTGTTTCATCTATATCTCCCATCCCTCCACCCACCTCCCCTTTGCTAGCCACCAGTTTGCTTTCTGTGATTAAGAGTCCATTTTGTTTGTGCATTTGTTTTGTTTTCTAGATTCCACATATAAGTGAAATCATACCGCAATTATATTTGTCTATTTTTTGTGTATTTTTTTTAAATTTTATTTATTTGACACACACAGAGAGAAATCACAAGTAGGCAGAGAGGCAGGCAGAGAGAGAGGGTGAAGCAGGCTCCCTGCTGAGCAGAGAGCCCGATCCCAGGACCCTGAGACCATGACCTGAGCCAAAGGCAGAAGCTTAACCCACTGAGCCACCCAGGCGCCCCTGTGTATTATTTTTAATAAAAGAAATTTAGCAATAACCTAGAATAGAAGGAGATTTAAATAAATCATAACAGTCTCACCATGGAACACTATGAAATCATTCCTTAAATGGTAGATAATAAGAACAATAAAAGTAATGGTTGAAATGGTGTAATGTTAAATTGGAAGTTTTAACCAAGGCACCAAGATGTAGTAAATATAGCATACCAAAGTCAGTACCAATTGAACTTTCAATAAAAATAGTAAACCAAACCTATTACTGAACTTCCAAACATCTCACCCTACTCAAAGATACAAAGGGATCAATTAATGGGAAATCAAGGGGCCGTGAAGAATACTTCTTTGCCGAAAACCACTGGGGTACAACGAGAAGCACCAAGGCAGAGGCTCTCAAGTGCTCCCAGTGTATCTCAAGTTACAAGCGAAGGACTCCAGAGAGACTACTCCAAGAAAGAAAGAAACATCTCCTGAGGTTAGCAGGACAAGGGATACAGTGACATGGGGTCTGATCCCATCTGAGAAATCAAGGAGGAGAGGCAGCTGTCTAGCTTCTGGTGGATGAACTGAAGGAGAACTGGCTATGTTGCATGCACCCCCCAGAGTTTATGGAAGCAGGAAGACTTCAGTGATTCCCACAGGCCAGATGTGCACTGTGAGGGACAAACAGCCAGCCTAATATCATCTTGGGTCCTGTCCCATGGGGCCAACTGAGAGGGCAGGCCGCCAGGCCTCAGCAGAGAGAAGCTGAAGATAGCAATGTATTTCTCAGGACTGTGTATGGGAAAGCAGCCAGTGGAAGGCCAGTTCATCATTCTTGTCAAGGGAAATTCAGGTGGGAAGCCCCCAGTGGCTGGGGATGTCCCAAAAGAACCCATGCAAACATCCAGAAGAAAAAGAGCCCATTGTTAAAAGCTGCCCAATTCAGAAACTGCAGACTCGCCCAACCATGAAATAGCTTTCCCATCTCCTTAGTGCTTCTCCTTCTCCCCGCCTCCACGCCGACAGTCTCAGAGACCACAGAAGATGCCAGAAGAGGGGTAGGAGGATAAGATGGAGAAAGAAGAACCTGAACTCAAGCCACCTTTCACAAGTTTGGCTTCCCACCTACAACAGGTCCTAGCCTGATGAGGGGTTTATGGTTAAACTCTAAGTACATGGAGTAAGGCAAGTTTATTTCTCACATGGTCCTGATGTTCTAATTTTTGAACTGACACTGTGTTTACAACTTCAGATGACTTCAGGATCTTTTATACCTAAGGATGATCAAAGAGTTGTGGGACTTCCAGAACTTTCATCTAGTAGCAGGGGAAACAACACCCCCCAATGAATAAAGTTTAAATGATCAAGAGACCACAAACACATTGCTTTCTGAATGTAGCCCTCTGAGCTCCATGTACAGATGCATTCATGTTCTAGTGCGAAATTTTTATCATTTAAACTGTAGATGCTGTCAGAGAAAGAAGACACCAAATTAATAAACTACAGGACAATAAAATCACATTTGAATTAAAAATAAACAAAACAAAGCATTGCACGTGTGTGTTTATGTTCAAGTGTATATATTTGCAAATGTTCAGGAAAATTAAGAGAATGCATATTAGTCAGGCTCCCCAGAGAAACAGAGCTGACATTATGTGTGTACATTTATAGAGAGAAAGAGAGAGATTTATTTTAAGGAATTGTCTTACGCTATTGAGAGACAGTGATTCCAAAATCTGATTAGGGAAAGCTGTCAGGCTGCGCACTTGAGGAAGATTGCAGTTCGAATCCAAAGATCAGCTGCTCTCAGAAATCCTTCTTGCTCAGAGGATCTCAGTCTTTGTTCTAATTAAGACCATCAGCTAATGAGATGAGGCTCACCCACATCAAAGAGGGTAATCTGCTTTACTCAAAGTCCACCAGTGTAAATCTTAATCTCACCCAAAAAACACCTTCACTGGGGCCCCTGGGTCCATGAAGAGACTGCCTCCAGCTCAGGTCAGGATCCCAGGGTTCTGGGAGCAAGCCCTGCCTCAGGCTCCCTGCTTAGCAGGAAGTCTGCTTCTCTCTCTTCCTCTGCCCCTCTCCCCATTTATGTGCTCTTTCTGTTTCTCTCTCTCTCAATAAATAAAATCTTTAAAATTAAAAAAAAAAAAGCCACCTTCACAAAAACATTAAGAATAATGTTTGACCAAATATCTGGGCACCAAATCTCAGTCAAGTTGATACACAGAATTAACCATCCAAGGAGGATACACACCAAACTACCAATAGTATGTGAGTACTTCTGGAGCAAGGAACAAAAGTGAAAGGAACCCAGGCAGGATTTTTACTGCTTTCTCTATGGGTGTATGCTCTTCACCCCAGCCCCGAGTAAGGAGGAAAGCCTCCTGCTCCTGCTCCCACATTACAATGACACTCTGAACCTTCTCAGGTCGAGCCATGTTCCAGGGCTAGGTGCTTTCAGGGCCAAGGACAGATGCCTACTCGGAGGCCTTGCCCTCAACATCAGACTGCACTTCAGGTACCTGGGCCTCTGGAACACTGCTGCTGGGGCTCTTTCCCAAGTCCGCCCTCTCCAGCATGGATGCATGGCATTAGTGAGTGCTCTCCTACCCTGACAGGTGGTAAGGGGCAGGTGTTTGTGGAGCTGAGGGATGGGAGCTGAGGATGGAGTCGGAATGCAGATGGGGCTTTGCCATGTGAGCCCAGGGCCCCTGGCAGCGGGAGGGGAAGACAGATGGGGACACGGGCCAGGACCAGCTCTCTCCCCCATGCTATGTTTTGACAGAGAGCTCTAAAGAGTCCATCCACTGGAGCCCCATCTTCTATGCGTGAGGGTGATTTATTTGTCAACAGGAAACATCATTTAAAACCAACTCTTCTCTCAACCCAGAACCCTTTCCACAAAGGTAGGAGAGAAAGAAAAGAGTTATAGCTGAGTAAAGTATTAAATCAGAACAAGATGTGCATGGCGGACAACATGCTAAGAGACTGAAGGACAGAAAGAAATCTCACCCGCTTACATAGCCAGGCAGACACGACCACCATGTACACATTCTCAAGACAAACAGTGCCTACTCCCCAAGTTGGAGGGCTTAACAGCACCGTTTATGACACACAGTTCATCCAAAATTCACCTGGTCACGGGGTGACCACCTGTATTAGCTGGATGGTTTTATACTTAGGGAGGATACACTTCTATCTTCATGACAGAAAGTAGCTTTGCAACCGGGAGCAAGATGGCCACCAGAAGTTAAGGCCCCACCCTCGAGGAGAAACAACGGGGGTGGGGGGTGCCATCTTCCTGGATGATCACATTTCAAAGAGACATTCCTGGGTCATAAAGAGAATCACAAGACTTATTTAGCTTACAAAAAGATTTACGTATATTTCAAAGAGACAGAGAAAGAACTTCAGTCACAAGTTTTGTGATGTAAATGCTCTAAGAAAAAGGAGAAAAGGGAAATCATCTCCTCCCTACTTTTAACAGAAAGAATTAAGCCCCTTATTTTTAATATTTGTCCTTACCCATTCTCTTACACCGTACACAAAGATAAACTCGAAATGGATAAAGGACCTCAATGTGAGACAGGAATCCATCAGAATCCTAGAGGAGAACATAGGCAGTAACCTCTTTGATATCAGCCACAGCAACTTCTTTCAAGATATGTCTCCAAAGGCAAAGGAAACAAAAGAAAAAATGAACTTTTGGGACTTCATCAAGATCAAAAGCTTCTGCACAGCAAAGGAGACAGTCAACAAAACAAAGAGGCAACCCACGGAATGGGAGAAGATATTTGCAAATGACAGTACAGACAAAAGGTTGATATCCAGGATCTATAAAGAACTTCTCAAACTCAACACATGCAAAACAGATAATCATATCAAAAAATGG
>PISX010038197.1:0-10400 GCA_004024625.1 Mellivora capensis
TTATTTCACTAAGCATGATACCCTCTAGTTCCATCCACGTCATCGCAAATGGCAAGATTTCATTTCTTTTGATGGCTGCATAGTATTCCATTGTGTATATATACCACATCTTCTTTATCCATTCATCTGTTGATGGACATCTAGGTTCTTTCCATAGTTTGGCTATTGTAGACATTGCTGCTATAAACATTCGGGTGCACCTACTGGGTACTTACCCTAAAGATACAAATGTATAGACATTTTTAAAAAGATGATCTTGAATAAAACTTTATAATGAAACATTAATATTTATACAGCAAAATATATCAACACAGCCTATAAAATGTGAGTTTGGGCCTGGTTCTGCTGCCAAATGAAGTCAGTTCAAGTGAAGTCTCATTGACAAATAACTACAGCAAAACTTTTGTTAGCAAGTCTTTTTGTATATTAAAATTGTGAATGAGGAATTGTTAACCTCTGTCCGTTCCTGGCTTTATCTAATCAGTCTAGATTCCTTAATTCATGATGCAAGGTAACCTCAAGCTTTGTCCTTAATTATTCCTCTGAAAATGTCATTCTTTGTTGGTCCCTTTTAACTTCCTAGGGTACTTGAATGTCAAAACTGGTCCCTTTTAGCTTCCTAGGATACTTAAAGGTCAAAACCGGCCACTAGACCTCACTAGGGAGCAGAGGCTAGCTCAGACTGTGCAGAGCTAGTGTGGAGGGAAATCAGGCACTAGGTTGATGTGTAATAGCAGCCTCCTCAGGAAATTCTTGCTTGAAGAATAAAGCATATCATCATCATATTGTATCCTGTCAGTAAGCAGTTTGGTGTGTATTTTTTCAGCTACTTTTCTATACATAGTAATATCAAATGGATGGAATTATTTTAATCCAAATGACATTATAGCTTGCTTTTTTCACAAAATCCTATATTTTAGATACCTTTTTTTTTAAAAAAAGATTTTATTTATTTACTTGACAGACAGAAATCACAAGTAGGCAGAGAGGCAGGCAGAGAGAGAGGGGGAGACAGGCTCACTGCCGAGCAGAGAGCCCTATGCAGGCCTTGATCCCAGGACCCTGAGATCATGACTTGAGCGGTAAGGCAGAGGCTTTAACCCTCTGAGCCATTCAGGTACCCCTTTTAGATACCTTTTGACATCTGTAATATAAACAGCTTTTTTCAAATGTCACAGAGTATCTCATTGTTAGGATATATCATAATTTATTAATATCTTATTCACAGACATTTGTTTGGGCTATTCTCAGTTTCACAAATAATGTAGTAATAAATACCCACCTAGAGGTATTGCTACACGTTTCTAGAGTTTAGGGTTTGTTTGTTTTTTAAGATTTTATTTATTTGTCTGAGGGACAGAGAGAGACAGAGAGCAAGAGCATAATCAGGGTGAGGGAGAAACAGGCTCTGCAGTGAGCAAGGAGCCCCATGTGGGACTTGATTCCAGGACTCTGGGATCATGACCCTACCTGAAGGCAAACACTTAACCAACAGAGCCACCCAAGTGTCCCTAGAGTCTAGTTTTTGTTTTTTGTTCTTAGTTTTTTGAGAGGGAGTTTCTAGAAATGGAGTTGTTGGGCTAAGTAATGAATGCTTTAAGTAGATAAACCAAATTGTCCTCCAGTTCTCAAATGGTCATTATTCATGTTTTATCAACCTGATTGCTAGAATGACCATTATTGTTTTAATCAGTAATAATTATTGTGCATTGAACATTTTTCATACTTCTGTAGACTGTATTTTATTAATTGTCTTCATATTTTTTGTTCATTTTTCTTTGTCTTTTTTTCCTTAGTGGTTTGTAAGAATATTTTGCATATTAGTAATGACATTCTTTTGACTTACACATGTGTTACAAATACTTTTTCAATTTGTCCTTTGACTTTTTTGTTTTAAAAAATAAGTTTAGAAATTTGTTTATATAGTAAAATTGCATAAATTTGGTTTTTGAATGCTAGATTTCATCTCAGTATTAGAAAATTTACCACTCCAAGGTTATAAAATTCATACCTCCAAGTTCCCATGCTTTCAATATTTTTTTCTTAAAAAAACTTAAATTTTGACTTCCCTGAATTTTTTTTATGAAAACTCAGTAGTCCAAGGGTCATTTATTGAGTATTCCATCTGAAACTAAAAGCTTAATGCCTAACTTTTTTTTTTTTTAAGATTAGAAGTAAGTCCTACTATTTCCAAGAAAGAACATTTTTTTTTACTATTACAAGACAAAATAAATAAGCTCTTCCAGCACTACTTATTATTTTTGGTTAAGTTGTGAGTCTTTGCTTACGAACCTAAAAGGTTGGAATGAAAACAGATAATGAACATTAAACATTCAGCATGACTGCAGCAATTAAGTTGAAATCTAAAATGAAGAAAGCTCTGCAAATGTCATTTCTATGGTTGATTTTTAACACAGGCACCTTAAAATACAGTAGAATCTTAATTATATTTTGCAACATAATGACGCATGACAGAGCAAATTTTTTTTTTTTTAACCATACAGTGTTTTTCTCACTGCATAGTATTTAGTTTCAAATTTAAACTACATATTTTCTCTTATAAAAGGACATGTGTTCCAAACTGTTGATATTTCCTATGATAAGGGTGACAGTGGTATGCTACATTTAGCAGAAGGGACACTTTATCTGCCTTTTGAAGCTAAATGCAAAGTTTTTGTTAGAAAAATGAAGTAACTCCATTTTGCAAGACATCCCTTTGTGATGTAAAGAGCATTTTGAAAAACAGATACCTGCAGGTGATTCTTTTGTTATTTAATTTTGTTGTGAAGGCATTATAGGTAGATTATAGAAAAAAAAAGTTTCAAAACTACATAAACACTGGAAATAAAATTTTCTAAGTTCTTAAAAAAGTCTTCCAAAGGGTTTCAATGCCTGGGTTCTGGATATATTTAATAATAGTGACATTTATATGACACTTATGACATACCAGGACCTTGACTTTATGTATTACATGAAGCACAAAAAGGTTAAATCACTTGCATAGACAAATAGAAAATAAATGGCAGAGCTGAGATTGGAGCCTAGAGAAATTTCTGTCTTATCCATTATGTTACATCTTATCCATTATCTATTGTCTCTTTGTGTTAATTATTTGTCATGAAAACTGATTTACATCAGGGAGGGAGGAAATTTGCTAATTGAATTTCAGGGGAAAAGAAACTTTGCATAATAGGTAGGTGGGATTGAAAAATGAATACTCACTAAGTCATAAGCCCTGCAAATAGTCCATTCATTGTCCATGGTTTCTGGATGACTAACTTCCACCTTCCTTTTAGATGTCCAACACTCTCCCACCCTCACTTTCAACTGATGACCTTGATTCATAATTTTCTGAGAAAACTTTCTGAAAATTCTACCACCACATATACTCATGTAGCATCTAACCCATATTCAATTTTTTCTCCTATTACTAGAGATCTGTGTTGCTCTTCAAGGCCAGCCCTCTCCCCTTGTATTTCAGGTCCAGTGTTCTGTTGACTCAAGGGCAGGCCCCAGCAATTTTCCCCCTCTCTACTTAAATCATAATTTTCCCCCTCCCTAGTGAATCATTCCCATCAGCATTTAAACTTGCCATTATTTCTCCCATCTTAAAATAAAGCCAAAATATTCCTGTTGGTTTTTCTTATTCTTCAACTGTCTACTATTTCTCTACTTCTTTTGCAGCCATATTTCTCTGATGAGTTTTCTTTCCTTATTCCTTAAATCTATCCAGTCTTTTGTCTCTGCCCTGATTCCACCAAAACTTCTCTTGTCAAGGTTATCACATGGTAAAAATCTGATGGGCAATTCTCAGTCCTATCTTACTTGCATTTGACAATTGATTGCTGCATCTTCCTGGAAATACTTTTTATCTCTTGGCTTTCAGGACACCACACTCTCTTGATTTTTCCCTATGGGCCAGTAGGGAATATCAGAGGGCTTAGTTCTCAGTATTTGGACCCTTTCCTTTCTGTTTCTCTACTTACTTCCTTGGAGGTATAATTTAGTCTCATGGTTTTAGGTAAATCATCCTGGTCTCTCTCAAATTTCTATCTTCAGGCCAGACTTCTTCCTTGAATTCCAGACTTATATATCCAACTGCTAACTTAATGTCTTCATAAATGACTACTGAACATCTCAACTAACAAGTCCAAAAGTTAGCTCTTATTCTACTGCATTTTAATGACCTATTCAGCTGTTTCTTATGCGTAATAAAGTACTGCTTTACTCAGGGGGAGCCAGAGTCTTTAAGCTGGGAAGTGATATGGTCAGATTTGTTTTTAAGAAAGTTAACTCTAAAAGCAATAAAGAAGATGAACAGAAGATGATACTAGGGAGCCAGTTTTAAGATTATTTAAAGTACTATCTAGTCTAGATTAGGGGTCTTCAGTCCTTTGCTGAGGAAAAACTACTTTTCTTTCCCTAAAGTAGTGAAGTAAAAGTGTAGAAGGCATATAGGTAGTTGCCCCTACCAAGAATGCTCCCTTCTCCAGGGAGAATCCTAAAAACTGTGAGAGGACAGGGAGAGGATGGAAACTCTCTTTTTGTGTTTTTATTATATACCAGGTACCATAGTAGACAAATGGTGCTATATTCATTATCTCCTTTAATTCTCAGTTAAGAGTTACTGGAGGAGTTATTCCCATTTCTTTCTGCAAATGTAAGAATTAAGACATGTAGGGAAGATGACTTGCTTAAGGTCACATAGCCAGTTAATAATGGAGTCGGTAATCAAACATAGTCCTTCCAAACTCCAAATACTAAACTGCTTTTATTAAGCCACATTATTTAGCACTGTGTTTGAAGTAAAACTTGGTAATAGCAATTGATTAAGAGATATATCATAAAAGGCTTAAAAATCTGATGATAGTAAGTCATATAATTATAAGGGATTCTAGGCCTAAATAATAAATAAGAAAATGCTTATTAATTACCTATATAATTCTAGTTTTTTACAAGGCCAATTTTGGGTGAAGTCAGAGTGACTCTAGAGAATTACAGTAGAATCTTAAGTCATCTGATATGCTAAAAGAGAAGTTTGAAAAAAAGTAATGACGTTGAACCTTCACAAATTCGGGTGTGCAATACTCAAAAGAAAAAATAAAACTAGGGGGTGCCTGGATGGCTCAGTCATTAAGAGTCTGCCTTCAGTTCAGGTCATGATCCCAGGGTTCTGGGATCGAGCCCGGCATCGGGCTCCCTGCTCTGTGGGAAGACTGCTTCTCCCTCTCCCACTCCCCCACTATTTCACTACTTGCTCTCTTGCTATCTCTCTCTGTCAAATAAATAAAATCTTAAAAAAAAGAAAATAATAAATTCATAGATCTGAGGGAAAGAACCATTTATATGTAAAAAGTCATAAACTTACATCAGAGTATCACAATGATTTAAGCAACCTTGTTGACATGTAGCTTTGTAATTTTTTTCATATTTTTATAGATATCTTAAATACTCCATTTCTCAGTATGATGTGAAATTTTCTTTAAGTAACATAATTGTGTGGGTTTTAAAGTTTTGTATAAAATTTCTTCTCTAAATGACTACTGGTTAGCTAAATACATGTTTGCAAGTATGAGGTTAGATGCTGCATATAATTTAGTGTTTCAAAACTACAAAGATATATAGATAATTAGAAGAGAGGTCAGAAGAGATCCAGAGGCATTGTTTTCTTTATAAAGAGAGCAGTAAGACTAGCCTCAGGACAGAGCAACTGATCCACAGTCAGAAAGAAATTAAAAGGTGGGGTGCCTGGGTGGCTCAGTTGGTTAAGCATCTGCCTTCAGCTCAGGTCATGATCCCAGACTCCTGGGATCAAGCCCCACATCATGTTCCTTACTCAATAGAAGCCTGCTTCTCCTTCTCCCTCTGCCAGCTGCTCTCCCTGCTTGTACTCTCTCTCTGTCAAATAAATGGAAAAAAATCTTGAAAAAAAGAAATTAAAATGAAATGAAAAGAAGAAAGAAGAGGAAAAGATTGTAAATGATAACATCAAAGACTTGAATGTTAAAATAAGAATGTAAGATTCTGTAAACTACTTCATTCTTCCTTTAGAATATATCTAGAATCTGACCTTTTATCACCATGATTATTCTTCTTTGGATTTATTATGATAGTGTTTTAACTGTTCTTTTCCACCCTTGTGCTCCTAGAGTCTAAACTCAAAGTAGAACCCAAAATGATGCTGTTAAAATATAAGCCAGATTATATCAGTCCTCTGCCCAAAACTCTGCAATGACATTATACTTCCTTCAGAGAAAAGTCAAAGTTCTTTCAATGGTCTCCAAGGCCCTATTGAGCCTCTCCCTGTTATATTCTGACCTTCCTTTCAACTACCATTTCTTCTTGCTCAGTCAGCTCTAACCTTACCATTATAATCAAACCCAAGTTCATATGCCAGATGTGCAAAAAAGCCAATCACTTATCCATGGAGTATGGAAAAAGGGAAGGATTTAGTCAAGAAGCAGCCAAACAAGGAGACAGAGATCTGGATCAAATCTTTCTCCCTGAAGGGGGAGGATCAGAGATATTTAATTGGAAAGGAAAGGATCTGGGTAGAGAAGAGAGGAACTGTGTGATTTCAAAGTCAGATAAAGATGGAGAGGCAAGGAAGATGGTGGACTTGTAGGACCCTAGTTTTGTCTGGTCCCTAGAATTCAGCTAGATAACTAGCAAATCATTCTGAATACCTGAGAACTCAACCAGAGATTTAAAAAAGAAAAGCTGAAATTCTACAAATAGAAAAGCAACCACTTTTTGCAAGCTAATTTCTTATTTTAGTAACTCTTTTTTAAAAGTTTTTTAAGGGATGCCTGGGTGGCTCAGTTGGTTAAGCAGCTGCCTTCGGCTCAGGTCATGATCCCAGCGTCCTGGGATCGAGTCCCACATCAGGCTCCTTGCTCAGCAGGGAGCCTGCTTCTCCCTCTGCCTCTGCCTGCCACTCTGTCTGCCTGGGCTCTCTCTCTCTCTCTCTCAGACAAATAAATAAATTTAAAAAAATAAAAAAATAAAAAATAATAAATTATAAAAGTCTTTTAATTTTCATTTTTACATTTACATTTTATATATATATTTCATTTTTGGTCTCCTTTCTTTGTATTCAATCTTGGTTTTGTATTTATATATAAGTGTTTCTTTCTTTACCGTTTGGGGATCTAGTCTCTTCTAACAAACAAACCAAATACACCCAGGATCTAGCTTAATGTTCTCTTCTGTTCACCTGCTTGATTTTATTCTCTTTTTTTCTTTTTCTCTTTTGGATTCTGATCTCTTCTAATATGTTTAGTGTATATTTTTCTGGGGTTGTTGTTGCTATTTTTGTATTTTTTTCTCTCATTCTTCTATTCTCTGGACAGAATAAAATGGAAGAACTCACCCAAAAAAAGAGAACAGGAGGTAGTATTAACTTCTAGGGACTTAACAATATGAATATAAATAATATGTCAGAAGTAGAATTCAGAATGATTGTTAAGATACTAGCTGGGCTTGAAAAAAAGCATAGAAGACGCTAAAGAAAATTTTTGTGAAGAAGTAAAAGAACTAAGATCTAATCCGGTCAAAATAAAAAAGGCTATTACAAAGATGGAATAAAAAATGGAAGCTTTAATTGCTAGGATAAATGAGGCAGAAGAGAGAGTCAGTGATATAGAAGACAAAATGTTGGAGAATGAAGAAACAGAAAAAAGAGATAAACAACTACTCAATCATGAGAGAATTAAAGAGTTAAGTGATACCATAACACAAAACAATATTAGAATAATTGGGGTCCCAGAGGAAGAAGAATGGGGGCAGAAGGTATATTTGAGCAAATTATAGCTGAGAAGGTCCCCAGCTGAGAAGCTGAGGAAGGAAATAGGCATTCAAGTCCAGGAGGCACAGAGAAACCCCTCAAAATCAATAAAAATAGCTCAACAGCTTGACAAGTAATAGTGAAGCTTGCAAATTTCAGAGACAATGAGAAAATTCTGAAAGAAGCTTGGGACAACAGGTCTAAGTACCTACAAGGGTCGAAACATAAGGCTGGAAGCAAACATATCCACAGAGACCTGGCAGACCAGAAAAGATGGACATGTTACATTTAGGGTGCTAAATGAGAAAAATATGCAGCCAAGAATAATCTATCTAACAAAACTGTCCTTTAGAATAGAAGGAGAGATAAAGAGTACTCAGCACAAACAGAAAATAAAAGAACTTGTGGTCACTAAACCAGTCCTACAGGAAATATTAAAGAGGATCTTATAAGTGAAGAGAGAGCCCAAAAATATCAAGACCAGAAAGGAACAGAGACAATATACAGAAATAGTGACTTTTCAGGTAATACAATGGCACTAAATTCATATCTTTTAATAGTTACTCTAAAAGTGAATAGGCTAAATGTTCCAATCAAAAGACACAGGATAACAGACTGGATAAAAAAGCAAGACCCATTCATATGCTGTCTACAAGATACTCATTATAGACCCAAAGAACCCTCCAGATTGAAAAACAGGGGTAGAGAACCATTTATAATGCTAATGGACATCCAGAGAAAGCTGGGGTAGCAATTCTTGTATCAAATTCAATTTTAAATCAAAGACATGGAGAAGGACACTGTATCATAATAAAAGGGTCTATCCAAAAGAAGATCTGACTATTGTAAATATTTATGCCCTAACTTGGGAGAAGGCAATTATATAAACCAATTAATAATAAAATTAAAGAAATACATTGATAGTAATACAATAATACTAGGGGACTTTAATACTCACTCACAACAATGGACAGATCATCTAAGCAGAAGTTCAACCAGGAAACAAGGACTTTGAATGACATACTGGGGCTGATGGACTTCACAGATACATTCAGAGCATTCCATCCTAAAGCAACATAATACACATTCTTCTCCAGTGCACATAGAACATTCTGCAAAATAGATCACATACTGGGCCACAAATCAGGTCTCAGATGGTACCAAAATATTGGAATTATACCCTGCATGTTTTCAGACCACAATGCTTTGACACTTGAACTCAATCACAAGAGGATATTCAGAAGGAACTCAAATATTTGTAGGTTAAATAGCATCATACTAAAGATTTAATGGGTCAACCAGGAAACTAAAGAATTAAAAAATTATGTAAACAAATGGATACACAACTGTTCAGAACCTTTGGGATGCAGCAGAGGCAGTCCTAAGAGGAAGGTACATAGCAATACAAGCCTCACTCAAAAAACTAGAAAATCTGTGGGATTTTGATGGATTCCTGTTTCACACTGAGGTCTTTCATCCATTTTGAGTTTATCTTTGTCTGTGGTGTAAGAGAATGGTCTAGTTTCATTCTTCTGTATATAGCTGTCCAATTTTCCCAGGACCATTTATTGAAGAGACTTTTTTCCATTGGATATCCTTTCCTGATTTGTCAAAGATTAGTTGACCATAGTGTAGAGGGTCCGTTTCTGGAGACTCTTTTCTGTACGATTAGTCTATGTGTCTGTTTTTGTGCCAATACCATGCTCTCTTGGTGATCACAGCTTTGTAATAAAGCATGAAATCAGGCAATGTCATGCCCCCAACTTTGATTTTCTTTTTCAACATTTTCTTGGTATTTGGGGTCTCTTCTGGTTCCATAAAAATTTTAGGATTGTTTGTTCCAGCTCTTTGAAAAAATGCCAATGATGTTTTAATAGGGATAGCATTGAAAGTGTAGTTTGCACTGGACAGCATAGACATTTTCACAATATTTATTCTTTCAATCCATGAGCATAGAATGTTTTTCCATCCTTTTGTGTCTTCCTCAATTTCTTTCATAAGTGTTCTGTAGTTTCTAGGGTATAGATACTTTACCTCTTTGGTGAGGTTTATTTCTAGGGATCTTATGGTTTTTAGTGTTATTATAAATGGAATTGATACCCTAATTTCTCTTTCTATAGTTACATTGTTAGTGTAAAAGAAAGCAACTGATTTCTGTGCATTGATTTTTTTTAAATTTAATTATATTTTTTTTAATTTCTTTTCAGCGTAACAGAGTTCATAGTTTTACACCACACCCAGCGCTCCATGCAGTGTGTGCCCTCCACAATACCCACCACCTGGCTCCCCCAACCTCCCAGCCCCCGCCCCTTCAAAACCCTCAGGTTATTTTTCAGAGTCCATAGTCTCTCATGGTTCATCTCCCCCCCAATTTCCCTCAACTCCCTTCTCCTCTCCATCTCCCCATGTCCTCCATGTTATTTGTTATGCTCCGCAAATAAGTGAAACCATATGATAATTGACTCTCTCTGCTTTTTTTTTTCAACATTTCTAAAGAGCGCAATGCTCAGTTTATTTTCTAAAACACATCTGTGATACTCCTTTTTTTTAATTTCTTTTCAGCGTAACAGAGTTCATAGTTTTACACCACACCCAGTGCTCCCTGCAATGCGTG
>PISX010038198.1:0-10398 GCA_004024625.1 Mellivora capensis
GAGGAAATAATATAGAACTCTTTGATAATTGTTGATGCTCGGCGGACCTTATATGTGCCTTTAAAAGGGCCCCTGAAGGGCTTCAGTCAGGCCCGTCCTCGTTAGTATAGTGGTGAGTATCCCCGCCTGTCACGCGGGAGACCGGGGTTCGATTCCCCGACGGGGAGGCTAAGAAGTACTTTTTTTTTTTCCTTTTTTTTTAAACCGCCCTCCGTTTCTCTCCCAAAAGAATAAAATTCTTCCACATGTGCGGAAATCTCCTTACTCTGGGAAAATCAACTGACTATAGCCGGAGAGATTCGGTCTGGCGGGCGCCCACTGAGGACCTGGTTACAGTCACGGTCCAGCTCCCCAGTGTCACACGGTTATGAGAAGACAAAGTTCTCGCACTGCGACGTATTTCCATCTCCCGCATGCCCACAGCGCCTCTGTGAAGTGCTCGGTTTGGTCGGTGCTATCCCCAAAAAAGACTGCCGACTTTCGAGGCCAGCAATGCTCCTTCTGCCCCAAATAGTTCCATCCTCTTGTATCTTGCCCAGGACCCAGGCTGGCCCTTAAAACAAGTTTATGGATTTGACACAGGAGGTCTAGGGGCCGCTACACTGAAACGTCTTCTTAACTCCGTTGCGGACTCCTTCCTGAGTAGCTGTCAGCCTTCTCAGTCTCCTACTCTTTCATTTGTTTGTCTGGGGTCCCCCCCCACACACACATTCATTCTGCAAATATTTACTGAAAACGTATTAGGTGTCAGGCTCTGTTCTAGGCACTGGGGCTGCGACAGGAACCAGAGTGGCCCAGCTCCTGCCTTACTGAGCTTATGACACAGACAATAAACAAATGCTATAAAAACAGTCTCCCAAAGGGATAAATGCTGGAAAAACAAAACAAAACAAGTAGGAGGGTGTACTAGGGAGTGTGTGGAAGGGGCAAGCCGCATTAGTGAGGTGTCCAGGAAGGTCCTGCTGAAGACCTAGACAATGGGAAGGAGCCACTCACCAGAAGATCTGGGGAGCACTCCTGCTCTGCTCTGCTGGCAGAGGAAAGGACAGGTGCAAAGGTCCTGAGGTGCATAGGACGGTGCTTGTTTGAGGAACAGCAGGAGGCAGGTGTGCTCAGAGAAGGGGGAGAGAAGGAAGGGATGAGGTCAGAGAAGTAGATCAGAGGGCCTTACAGCCCAGACTAACGAGTCTGAATTGGACTTTAGGGTTTTATGCAGAGAGGAAACACAATCAGGTTTGTTTTGAGCAGAGTAGTGTGGCAAGATAGAAAACAGGGGCACCTTCTGGACGAAACACCATCCCTTAGTTCGTTCCCAAACCACGTCAAAATACCACCTATGGTGACATTCCCCTGTGCTGGGCCAAGGTCTCTCTCCACCGGAGTTCACATAATAACAATATCATTTATCATTCTGAGAACCAACAGGCCGGCCAGCCAGACCTTGTAGCAGGCGCTGTTCTAAATGTTCTGGGCATAGCTGTTCAATGGGCACCCCCACCCTGGGGAGTAGGCACTAATCAGATCCCCTTTTTATGGATGAGGTCCAGAGAGGTGAGGATATGAAATCACAGAGGTGGCAGAGTGTGTTTTCCCCATCGGAGTAAGTGACTTGTTTCTTGGCCAGAAAGCTCCAGCGCCAGTGGAAAGAGGTGAAGCCCCCGTTTTCTGCCCTCTTCTTGCCTTCAGCCGTTCCTTCACCTCCGAGTGGCCCCCCGGGGACTTGGAGGACACAACAGCAACATATTCTCTCCCCTGGGGTGCTTCATAGGCACTCTGCACAGCTGTGCTAAGTGACAGTTAAAAATGGTCCTTTTTAGGGGGCTATGCAAAGCAATTCCTCCCTCAAAGCCATGATTTTGAAGCTGCATCCGTTTCTTTTTAATTTGCTTATTTTTATATTAGAAAAGTTCTCTGGGAGGGGGGGAAGGTCTGCAAACCTCAACCTCACTGAAGATTGGGATACTTTTTTTTATTAAGTTTTCTAATTCCAATAGAGTTAACATGCAGTGTTACATTAGTTTCAGTGTACAATATAGTGATTCAACACTCCCATATGTCACCCAGTGCTCATCATGACAAGGGCTGTCGTTAGCCCCCATCATTTGTTTCACCCTGGAATGGTTTTAAAGGTCAGGGAACCAGACATTTCTGGATGGAGGTGCAATCAGGGCAACACCCTAATTTATTGGAAAGAAACTCATTTCCCGTCCCTTTTCTGTGATGAGCAACAATCAAAAATAGGTCAATTTTCCTTTGTTCCTTAGTCCTGATATCAGCTAGAATTTCAGCTGCAAGTCTATTTAGAAAGGGTCTATTTGGGAAGATTTATTTTGGTTTTTGTTTATGCTAAACCCAAACACATATTTAATTGTACAAAATGTTAATTTAGAAAAACAAGGGGGAAGAAAATCTTAAGAATAGAGTATAGCAGAGAATTTCAGAAAGCAAGGTAGGAGGGGAGGGGGATGTAGCTCAGTGGTAGAGCGCATGCTTTGCATGTATGAGGCCCCGGGTTCGATCCCCGGCATCTCCACTACGTTTTCTTTTTTTCTGTTTTGTCTTTTGTTTTCCTGATTCTTATTTTCTGCCCCTGTTCTTGATCATTAAAGCGCCATATATGTGATTATTACAACTCCAGTCACTACTTGGGAGGTGGGATTTTCAAGAAAGGCATGACCCTCCCTTTCTGAAACCCGTAACACTCCTGATGTGCTTTTGTTGGAAGAGGCTAAGGGGAGCTGTTATCGGAAAAATGTAAAGGCAAAGATCATCTGATGACTAAAACCAGAGCCCCAGTGAGAAAGATCAAGGGGGGAGGTCAGGGTCCTTTTCCTGGCACTGTGACTGCAGTTCAAGGCTCCCAGCACTGGTGACTGATTCTCGCCATCAGAGGACAAATATGGAAGATCTGACTGTGTTTGCCCTTGCCCTTTATTTGTGCTATTAATAACCAGCCAGTCTGGGAGTGACCAGAAAGGAAGCCAGCATTCCCGGCAGGCAGGATTTTGCTTCCTGCTTCATCCATCAGCAACAGGTCATAAATTGAATGAATGAGTGAATGAATGAATGAATGAGTGAATGGCTTTGATGCACATACTGTTCATGTTTATATTTATACACGATCTGCATTTTTTGATCATTAAAGATCAAAGATGTTTTTATCGAAAGAAGGGATCCTGTTGCATTCTGTGGGTTCAGCTCTTTGCAGTAATAATGAACTTCTCACCCATCAAATCCTATCTCTCATGTGATTTGACCTCATAGTTTAAAGTATAAAAACAATAAGTAAATAAATAAATAAAACATAAAAGCTTCTCGTCTTAGATCTGGCGGGATGTGACTCTTTTTTTTTTTTTTTTAAAGAGAACCTTTTAGAAAATCATACCTTTTCTTCAAATTATATTTGTGTGTTATGGGATGTGACTCTTGACAAAGCGTTCGTTCACTTTTCAGATGAAACCAAAATTTGTAAGATGACTTACCAGCTGGGTGGGTGGCGTTTGGATGATGGCTAAGGAGCTTCTGTGAAGGTTATTTCTCTCCAAATATCAACAAGGTTTTAAGGGAACAAAATGTTGAGGTAATTTCTAAAGTTAATCAGGCCTAACCCGAAACCAATTATAGGCTTCTGTTTTTACTTGGTACCGTATAATTAAATATATCTAATAACACACTGACAAGGAAAAAAAATACCATGAGGCTTGTTGGGGAATGCAGCTGCCTAGAAAAGTTGTAGTGAATCTTTCAGAAACAAGTCATTTTCAACTAATTACATTTTATTTTACACTTAAAAAAACAAAGTTCATTATATAACATTGCTGGAGTAGTCAAATTCAGAGAGACAGAATGTAGTTTAGTGGATGCCAGGTGCTGGGGGAAGGGGGCATGGGGAACTTTTTAAAAAAATATTTATTTATTTGAGAGAGAGAGAGAGAGAGAGAGAGGATCTCAAGCTGACTCTGGGATGATTGTGGAGCCCGTTGCGGGGCTCAATCTCTCAACCCTGAGATCACAGCCTGAGCCAAGATCAGAAGTTGGACACCCAAAGACTGAGCCAGGCGCCCCAAAGAATTTTATTATTATTATTATTACTATTATTATTATTATTTTTACTTACTTATTTTTAAAGATTTTATTCATTTGAGAGACAATGTGTGAGGAAGAGAGCACAAGCAGGGGGAGCAGCAGTGGGAGAGGGAGAAACAGACTCCCCGCTGAGCAGGGAGGCCAATGTAGGGCTCGATCCCAGGATTCTGGGATCATGACCTGAGCCAAAGACAGACCCTTACCTGACTGAGCCACCCAGACACCCCCCAGGGAACTTTTTTTTTAGCTAACGTCACTTGAAAAATAGCAGATGGGAGAGGGGCTGTTTGTGAACCCTCCTTGTATCCTCAATTCAGATCCTTCTAGCAGGCTCACTGGTTGTAGACCCCCCCTCCCCAGTGCCTCACACAAGGAAGACTGGCTCCCGTCAGCGGACAGGAGACTAGAAGTAATGCTGTAGGAAAGACGTTAGGGTTCGAAGCTGATGGTCAAGAAAGAATTCTTGAGCTGTCTTTGGCAGAAAAAGGTGATTTTATTAAAGCACAGGGACAGGACCAGTGGGTAGAAAGAGCTGCCATGGGATCACGAACAGTGGCCCATTGTATACTTTCCAGTTGGGAGAGGGTTAGGAATTAAGTCTCTAAGAAGGTTACCAGGACCTTGAGAAAAGGTCACTTCGTATTGTCTAATGAAACCTTACTCATGAGACCCTTCAGATGTATATCGGTGGGCCATATGCTTGGGGGATGACTGCCAACATGTATCTTGGGGGTTTAGAGATAAAGGAAATTTCTAAAGGAATTTTTATATGTTAAATAACTTACAGGATCCTGGGCTGAAGTTTGGAGAGGGGGAGGAGGTGGTTTGGGCTCGGACTGTCTTTTGCCCTTACCCTTAGCAAAGTATCAGTGTCAAGGCAGCGGAGTCCCTAGAGGAAAGTCACTCTGCCTGTTTCAAGGACTTGTCGATGGGCTGCAGGTAGTAAGGAAATTTAATAATTTTTCTTCTGCCTTTGTTTCCCACATCAGTAAGACACTAAACTGTCACAAACTATCCTACCTCCCATCTCTTCTATTCATCTTTCCTAAAAGCCATTGGCTCCCCACTGAGAGGCCTAAATTCCCCTTCTCCTTCCCTATAAGATAGTATTTATGCCTAAATTCTAAAACCACCTCTGAATTATTCATTTCCCCTGGGTATCTCCTATGTATACCTGAAATGTACATGTTAATAAACTTCTGGGTGTTTTTTTTTCTCTCGTTAATCTTTCATCACAGGGTCTCAGCTAAGAACTCAGAGGGTAAAGGGAAAATTATTTCCGTCCCCACAGTATACCTAACCCGATGAACTGTCTGTTTAAAAATGGTTAAGATGGTAAATTTTGTCATGTGCCTATTTTGCCACAGCTTAAAAACAACGAATTAAGGACAAAACAAATCCCCTGTAGACTAACTTCTCAATCTTCCTAAAGCAGGCAAATTTGAGGACTGAAGCTGCTTTTCTGTTTTCCAGAAAACAGATTTCCAGCCTGGTGGGGGATGAAACTGGTTATTTTTAAAGTAGAGTGCACGATGCAAATGCATTTATGTAAACAGGAAAAAGAAAGAGTCCCTCGGGCTTTTCTTCTCCCCTAAACTGCACAAACCTTTGACTACCTTTTATGGTTATATAACCAATGACAAAGCAAGGCAAACATTTCCCAGCCAGCTCTTGGTTTCACTCTTTCTCTTGGGGGCGGGGAATGTTTGCTGATCCTGGTGCTCTTGGACTTTCTCATGACGCTGAGTTAAGTTCCAGATATGGTTGTGACCTTCAGGGGAACCGAATCCTGTGGGGAAGGAAGAAAGGCAGGCAGACAAACCTGCCCAGGGCCAGGTCCCTCGGCAACCCCCACCCCCCCTCCCTACAGCAGCCCAACGCCCAGGCCCTTTGTGAGCTCAGCCCATCACGTGCTCACTCCTGCCCGCCAATCCCTCCACGTTCCTGGGCCTCTGTCGCTTTTGCATTGGTGGCCCTCTGAAGCAATCTCTTCTGGGGCACTTGCAAAGGCCGGATCTGTGGGTGGAAGGAACTGAAAATGGATCCAGTGACTCACCCTGGATCTCGCACATTCTAGCACATTACATTCTAGGTCAGGGGATTTTAGGTTTCAGGGACATGAGTTGATACCCAATTCCTGGGTCCAAGTGGGACATGTAGGTTTGGGAGGCCTTCTCAGCAAACAGTAAAGCAGTTGTAATGAGGACAACAAAATTCCCCTGTAGGGCGGGGTTGCTCAACCTCTTTGGCATTACTGACATTTGGGGCTGGGTGATTGTGTCCCATGGGACTTGCAGCAGCATCTCTGGCCTCTATTACCAAGTGCCGGTGGCACTTCCTCCTCCCTGCTAACACCACTGTTGGGACAACCAAAAACGGCCTCCAGACATGGTCAAATGTCCACTGAGGGGCCAAGTCACTCCTGCTTGAGAATCTAGGGAAACACCATTTGTCTCACTTTCTCTTCCCCTCCCTGTCACCCCAGTGCCCTTGCACAAATGTTTACTTCTATTTGCTCTCACACAACCCACTGTTGTACTTAAGAAATGCAGGGGTGTTTCAGCACTTTTTTTTTTTTTTTCCTGCTAGAGACCACACCAGTGTCGTCAGTTCCTAAGGATGTTGTTTTCTCCTTGGAAATAACTCCGGACCCAGACCCACTTCCCACCCTCTGAGCCTCTTTTCTTCTTCCTCTCCCTTCCCTGCCTCTGAAATCAGGCCTGTTTATCTCTGTACCTTTTGTACTCTGGAAAAAGCTATGTCACAAAGCTCGTGACTCAGCCTTTAAATAACATGAATCACGAGGCTGTCAGCAAAAGCCACAGCCAAAAGTGAGCAGGGTGTGGTATGAAGCTAAGCCTGGTCACCTTAGAAAGAACCTGGGCATTTTGGATCTCTGAAACTTCTGCCCAAAATTTGGGATGAAATACCCCTATAAAAAGCCCCCATGTTTTGTTTCTTTAAAACATTCTAGAAATAACCTTCATAAAAACCTGGATTGGAAGTTACTGGGGTCTCCTGCTAACCTGAAAAAAACCCAACATTTTGTCTTTATTATTCATTTTATTTTTCCAGTAACAATTCATTCTCTTTGAAAAAATTTAAAACTTGCACAGATTAAAGTCTAGTTTGAAACTTCCTCAGACCTTTTCCAAAAATACCTACATACATGGGTCAAAAAAGAAACACATAATTTTATTTTGACGCACATTTTAGGGAAGTTGAAATACTACAACGTTCATAATTTAAAACAGGAATGAATCCTTTTTTAATGCCAGAACACTTTTTAAAAAATATTTATTTAGGGGTGCCTGGGTGGCTCAGTGGATTAAAGCCTCTGCCTTTGACTCCGGTCATGATCCCAGGGTCCTGGGATCAAGCAAGACCCACATCGGACTCTGCTCAGCAGGGAGCCTGCTTCCTCCTCTGTCAAATAAATAAATAAAATCTTTTAAAAAATATTTTAATTATTTATTTGACAGACAGAGATCACAAGTGGGCAGAGAGGTGGGGGCTGGGGTGGGAAGCAGGCCCCCCGCTGAGCAGAGAGCCAGCCACAGGACACACGACACACCGACACACCGCTCTATCCCAGGACCCTGAGATCCTGACCTGAGCTGAAGGCAGAGCCCAACCCACTGAGCCACCCAGGCACCCCTGACAGAATATTTTAAAAGCAATTTTTCCTTTTTTTTGAAAGCTTTGAGGATGGAAATTAAAATATCTTTCTCCCCTCTATATTGTAGAAATGGGGGATATTTCTAGAAGAGTCCAGAAGGGACAGTGGCTGGGAAATTGGGCATGTGAGGGAAACTTTTCACTGTAAGCTTCCAAAAGCCTGTTTTTCACCATATTCATATATATATATATATATATATATATATATATATATATATATATATGTATATATGTATTTTTCATATTCATAAACCTTTAAAACACTTAAAAAAAATACGTTGGAGAAAGGACACCTGGAAATCACAAAACGAGAAAGATCTGGCTGGCAATCTTTTACTCTTCTTCTATCCACATTGCCCTTTGCCCTAGAATTAAGTTTTCTATTTGGGATATTAGGTTGTGTTTTTCTCCCCCCAACCACAAATGCACAGGATTTAATTAAGGTGTTTAAAACCTCAGGCGTATCTAGGGTGCACTTCTGAGCTCCCCCGAGTACCGACACTTAGGAAGATGGGACGCCTCCGTGTTTGTAGTCAAGCACAGCCTTCCCAACCCAAGCTGCGCAGATGAAACAGGAAGGCCAAAGAACAATCTAGAAAGTTCGGTCGGCTTCCAGAGGCGCCTCCAGTACATGGGGTTTCCGCTCCCCTTTTCAGACTGGGGCTTGGGGAACATCCCCCCCGCCCCCCGCCGCCGCCGCCGTCCACCCCAGGGGCGTTCGGATCTTGCTCCCGCTCTGCCCCGAGGGCGGACTGAGGGACCCAGGCCTGGCCCACCCCCGAGCCCTGAGCCACGATCTGTCGAGTCATCCGTCCTGTCCGCGCGCCCGCGCGGGGGAGGGGGGGCCGTGTCGCCACAGCCGGAGTGGGAGTGGGGGAGGGGACGGAGTCGGAGCGCGCCCCGGCGTGAAGACCCCTGAGCTCGCAGAGGGGCGAGGGGCGCGCGACGCCTGACCCCTCTCCGTCCAGGGCGGGTCTCGAGAGCCGCGAGGACCGTTGCGGCTGAGGGGAGGGGGCGTCGGGGTCCGGCGGGGACAGCCCGCTCCGGGCGTCCTAAGGACTCCGCGCCGGGTTTTCGCGCCTTCCGAGGGCGCTTTCCCGCCCCTCCCCCGTGCCTCCGCCCCCGAGATCGAGCGCCGGCCACGTCCGTAGACGTAGCACTCAACTGACGCGCTGATTCCTCCGCGCGGGCGCCAAGGACGGCGGCCCCTTCTTCAGCCAATTCAGTCTACAGCCCATCCTTGACAGGTAAACATATCGAGAGGGGCTTTTAGATGATTTCGGAGGGGGCACTAGTTTCCTCTCCGGACGGCAGGAAATGTGAGAAAAGTAGTCCCTTCTCGGCGTTTCTGCGGAGGGATCCTGCGGAGGGGGCGGCCCCCCCCATTGCTATATAAGGAGGCGCCGGGTGTGGCGCAGGCAGTTCCGTGGAGGTCCGGAGTTTGTTTGTTGTACTTGTGTGTGAGCTGTTGTCACAGCCGCTTGGTGAGGAGTGGGCCGCTCTGCTGCCCCGGGGTCTTGTGGCCGGGCGAGGGGAGGGGAGGCGGGAAGCCGAGCAGCTCGCTGCTGGCGGAGGGGAGGTGGAGGTGTTTAATCTCCCGGGACGCGGGAGTGGAGGTCTCTGGGCGGGGTGGGGGGGGAAATGCAGCAAAATGGCGGCCGTTTCGGATCCGTGACAGGAAGAAGCGGGGCTGTGAGGCTGGCTGAGGTTGGAGGGAGAAGCCTGGAAGGGGGGATGGTTGTGAGCGGATGAGAACGCGACGGGCCCGTGAGGCCTTAACGGGGCTCCTTGCGCAGTGTGAGTGGGGGAAGCCGAAGTGTGTGCCACTCCGCAGCCCTGCGCCTATTCTCGGGGAGGGGACCCTCTCGCCGCGCCGGTCACGTGATGTCACCCCTTTGTGGGCTCACAATCTGGGGTGGGGCTGCCTGGTCCTGTGTGTGGAGCTGACTCCGGTCAGTTGCGGGACGCAAGGGTTAGGCCCGGGGAGGACCTTGCGGACTTGGCGGGGGCAGACATCAGTGAGGTGGGAGGGGAAGTTAAGTGAGGCCCGCGCCTTCACTTTTACGGGTATTTATGCTTTTTTCTCCTCGCAGGGGTCGGAAGCTTGGCTTGGGAGCTAATTTGCACTTAGGGAGCTTCTCCGTTTTTTCTAGTTAGCTTCTGTAGGTGATGCTTGTTTGGGGGAACATAAGACGGTCAGTAACTTAGCAGTGGATCCTGTTCACATGCGAGTTGTCTGCTACAGTAGGGGCTTCTTTGTATTTGTTTTCTCCTGACAGACAATGCAGATCTTCGTGAAGACCCTGACGGGTAAGACCATCACCCTGGAGGTGGAGCCCAGTGACACCATCGAGAATGTGAAAGGGAAGATTCAAGAGAAAGAGGGCATCCCCCCCGACCAGCAGAGGTTGATCTTTGCGGGGAAACAGCTGGAGGACGGGCGCACCCTGTCCGACTACAACATCCAGAAGGAGTCCACTCTGCACCTGGTCCTCCGTCTCAGAGGGGGCATGCAGATCTTCGTGAAGACCCTGACGGGTAAGACCATCACCCTGGAGGTGGAGCCCAGTGACACCATCGAGAACGTCAAGGCGAAGATCCAGGACAAGGAGGGCATCCCCCCCGACCAGCAGA
>PISX010038199.1:0-10399 GCA_004024625.1 Mellivora capensis
GAACAAACAGCTTAGAAGCCACGAAAACAGAATAAGGAAAATAAATGATGCCATGAAACGTTCCAATGTCAGAATGATTGGAATACCTGAAGGGGAGGAGAAAGAAAGAAGTCTAGAAGATATTGTCGAACACGTTCTTCATGAAAATTTTCCAAATATCTCAAATGGTTCATGTATTGGAGGCAGAACGGACCCCCCCCAAGATTTTAGATTCTCGAAACACCTCGAGACACCTGATAGTAAGAATGAGGAATTATAATTCTAGAGAAAATCTCTTGAAGGCAGCTAGGACAAAGAAGCTCCTTACGTACAGAGGACAGCCCATCAGAATAACGTCAGACCTGTCCACAGCAACCTGGCAAGCCAGAAAGGGCTGGCAAGATATATTCAGGGCACTAAATGAGAAGAACATGCAGCCAAGAATACTTTATCCAGCAAGACTGACATTCAAAATGGATGGAGAGATAAAGAGTTTCCAAGACCGGCAAGGCTTAAAAGAGTTTGCAAACACCAAGCCGACATTGCAGGAAATATTAAGGGGGGTTCTATAAAAGAGGAAAAACCCCAAGAATATCATTGTACAGAAATATAGAGACAATCTACAGCAGAAAGACTTCAAAGGTAACACGATGTCAATAAAAACGTACCTATCGATAATCACTCTCAATGTGAATGGCCTATGTGCCCATAAAACGACACAGGGTTGCAGATTGGATAAAATGACAGGACCCATCCATATGTTGTCTACAGGAGACCCATTTCGAACCTAAGGATACACCCAGATTGAAAGTGAAGGGATGGAGAAACATCTTTCATGCCAATGGGCCTCAAAAGAAGGCTGGGGTAGCGATTCTCATATCAGATAAGTTAGATTTTAAACTAAAGACTGTAGTCAGAGATACAAATGGACACTATATCATTCTTAAAGGGACTATCCACCAAGATGATCTAACAATTGTAAATATCTATGCCCCAATATGGGAGCAGCCAATTACATAAGAAAACTATTAATCAAGATAGAGTCATATTGATACGAATACATTGATAGCAGGAGATCTTAACACGCCTCTCTCAGTAATAATCAGTAATAGATCATCCATGCAGAAAATCAATAAAGAAACAAAAGCATTGAATAACACATTGGACCAGATGGACCTCATAGATATATACAGAACATTCCAACCTAAAACAACAGAATACTCATTCTTCTCAAGTGCACATGGAACCTTTTCCAGAATACACCACATACTGGGTCACAGATCAGGACTCAACGGATACCAAAAGAAATAAAACTGGGGGCATCTCATTACCTGATTTCAAGCTTTACTACAAATCTGTGATCACCAAGACAGCATGGTACTGGCATCAAAACAGACACATAGATCAATGGAACAGAGTAGAGAGCCCAGATATGGACCCTCAACTCTATGGTCAAATAATCTTCGACAAAGCAGGAAAAAATATACAGTGGAAAAAAGACAGTCTCTTCAATAAATGGTGCTGGGAAAATTGGACAGCTATGTGTAGAAGAATGAAACTCGACCATTCTCTTACATCGTACCCAAAGATAAACTCGAAATGGATAAAGGACCTCAATGTGAGACAGGAATCCATCAGAATCCTAGAGGAGAACATAGGCAGTAACCTTTTTGAGATCAGCCACAGCAACTTCATTCAAGATATGTCTCCAAATGCAAATGAAACAAAAGCAAAAATGAACTTTTGGGACTTCATCAAGATCAAAAGCTTCTGCACAGCAAAGGAAACAGTCAACAAAACAAAGAGGCAACCCACGGAATGGGACAAGATATTTGCAAATGACCGTACAGACAAAAGGTTGATATCCAGGATCTCTAAAGAACTTCTCAAATTCAACACACAGAAAACAGATAATCATATCAAAAAATGGGCAGAAGATATGAACAGACAATTCTCCAATGAAGACATGCAAATGGCTATCAGACACATGAAAAAATGTTCATCATCACTAGCCATCAGGGAGATTCAAATTAAAACCACTTTGAGTTACCACCTCACACCAGTTAGAATGGCCAAAATTAGCAAGACAGGAAACAACGTGTGTTGAAAAGAAGGGCCATCTGTACCCCAATGTTTATAGCAGCGATGGCCATGGTCGCCAAGCTGTGGAAAGAACCAAGATGCCCTTCCACGGACGAATGGATAAGGAAGATGTGGTCCATATACACTATGGAGTATTATGCCTCCATCAGAAAGGATGAATGCCCAACTTTTGTATCAACATGGATGGGACTGGATGAGTGGAATAAGTCAAGCAGAGAGAGTCAATTATCATATGGTTTCACTTATTTGCAGAGCATAACAAATAACATGGAGGACATGGGGAGATGGAGAGGAGAAGGGAGTTGAGGGAAATTGGGGGGGAGATGAACCATGAGAGACTATGGACTCTGAAAAACAACCTGAGGATTTTGAAGGGGCGGGGGGTGGGAGGTTGGGGGAGCCAGGTGGTGGGTATTAGGGAGGGCATACATTGCATGGAGCACTGGGTGTGTTGTAAAACTATGGATTCTGTTACGCTGAAAAGAAATGAAATAAAAAAAAATACATTAAAAAAAAAGCTTTTTTGGTCATTACTTATAATTCAAGGACAATGATATCTAACCGAAATGATTTATAAAGATTGCTGAAGATTAAAAAACAAAACATAACATATAAAAAATTTTGCCAATTCCATGAGGAAAAATGGTGTGGGGTAAAAAAATGGAGCTTTGGGCTCAATACAAACTTTTCTTTAAAACATATTTTTGTGACATTATTCAATCTAGCACAGATTTTCTTTCCCATGTATCTCTGATTTATCTACTTCTCTACCTGCCAAACCAGTCCAAATCACCATCATCTGTCACTAGACTGCTGTGTCATGTTTCCTTATTTCTTTCCTATAAGGAAAGATCCAGGTTTTGTAGAACCTGAGATTATACAATTGAGAGTAGATCTTTAATAAAGCATAAAATTATGAAATGAAAATATTTATTAACAATGAAGTATGAATCTACAAAACACAAATTTTAACACATTGACAAATACCACAAAAATCTATTTTTATTTTAACCAATGAAACACCTGATATGTCTTTATAATATTTTCCCTCTCTTCATTGGATAAGAATTTAGTAATAGTTTTCCATAAAGATGACAGAAAGATCATTTAATTTCCTTCTGTAATGCTTGAGAAAAAGTTGTTTTTTGTTTGTTTGTTTGTTTACTATTGAGAGTTTTGATGCATAAAGCATATCATTTAACACCCAAATATACTGGATATTTAAATACCATAATATTGGGTCCTTCAAACACATGAATTTTGACTTTTAGTTTACACAAATACCATCACAAAAGAAAAACACACACAGCCCTTAAAACTGTGTGTGACACGTTATCAGGAATATTCCTCCCAGGACAGAAATGTTGTTTTTCAACTCAGGATCTATAAAAATCAAAATTTCACTTATAATTTTAATCATATCATGATTGGGAGATTTTCCCATAGATGAGCTTTAAACATTGCAAGCTTTGAATCATCTCTATCTATGTAAGTCTGCAGGTAGGGACCAAAGGGCATATTTACTCACAATAGGACCATGACCTTACACCTTTTCTTCAAGATGCAGATGAGCTGACACATTGAATATTAAGGAGAGCTATAGGAAGCTGTCTCTGTTTTGGATTGGTAGAAAGAGGCTAACTTTACTTGGCAATGATGACAAACCACATACATATATCCCACTAAAGCCAAGTCAACTGCACCCACATTATAAACTCCCCTTAGCTGGATCCTCAAAATGCCCACAAGCCACTTCAGTGTGACCAAAGATAAGGGGAAGTGTGAAGGGAAAGTAAAAGTGGAAAGTCAGACTGGAAATCCAGGAAGTCTTCATCAATTACAGTTAAGATGGTTTATTATAGCTAATGTAAAAAGGGAAATGTGATCATGTGATTTTTTATTTCTGGATTGGATTTCTAGGATCTTTCTAGTTCCAGACTTGGCAGGTGAGAGGTGCTTAGTCTCCTTAGCTTTCTTGTAAATCCTCCTCTGCCTCTATGTGTCTTTACAGGTATGTTATTAGCCTTTTAGACAGAGAAATTCCTTTTTGTATAAATCATATGGTGCTCTCAGGGCTCTTATCATCCCTCTTGAAATTAGATACCAACATCACCCCCTCCCAATCATTTACCATAAAAGATGTCCTCCTTTTCTAAATGCGGCCTGGGAGAGGAGAAACTATCACCCCTAGAATGAATTTCTAAACATGTATCAATAGCTTGAGTAGCTCTTAAGAACTTAGTACATTATTTGGAGCCTACAATTTCAGTATTAGAAAAAAGAGTCA
Source organism: Mellivora capensis (assembly GCA_004024625.1). Taxonomy (NCBI): domain Eukaryota; kingdom Metazoa; phylum Chordata; class Mammalia; order Carnivora; family Mustelidae; genus Mellivora; species Mellivora capensis. The sequence goes on from PISX010038199.1 coordinate 4,370, forward strand.
GAAATATAAAATTAAGAAAGTTAAATAAAATCTCTATAATGCTAAATGAGTTGGAAATGCCAATAGCAAATATGCATACATATTTTATAGCAGTATCACTGAAAAGGCCTAGAAACACTAACAATACAGTAGCAATGAATCCACTTAGGACTAGTCTCAAAAACCAGTGCTTCTTGAAGGAATGGGAGATTCCTGATTTGGGCACCTTGTTATTCCAGAAAGCAAGTAAGCTATGTGAGACTAAGCAGAGCCATGCCAAAGTAACACAGGAGCCAAATTTAAGGACCTTCTTATTGGCCAAAGATGGGACAACTTGAATAGTAAACAAGAATGATTTTTGCAATTGATTAAGACATACAGGGTATATAAAAATATATACTAAAAAAAAAAAAGGCAGAGGCTGAGGGAAGAAGCCAAAGCACATCATCAAAAGCCCTAATTCAAGCAAGCAAGGTATAATAATACACCATTTTCAGGTAATGAGGAAAAGTTGAATAAATATTTGGTCTATGGGGTTAAATGTGTGTGACATGTTACCCACTTTCTTTTAGACCCTTCTTCTTACTGCCCCTTTAAAGGCCTGACCAGAGGTATTACCTTTTATCTTACTAAGTCATCTTCAGCCAATCTTTTTTTTTTGCCCTATGTTTCAGCCACAGAAAGTTTTTCAGGCACTTATAAACTACTAAGGCCATTCTTGGTTCATAGCCTTCACCAATACCATTCTTTTTCCTTTGTCAACAGCCACACATGACACCAAACTCAGCTACCATATTACAGAAGGTCTTCTGCTCATTTTCCAAAGCTACTGGCTCTCATGTCTCACATGGCACACTTTGACTTCCTAGAACTTACTCCCTATCATAGTTATACATTTGGTTTGCATTTATCTGTAAGAATCTGCCATCACCACTAGAATAAAAGATCTCATAAACAGTGTGTTGTGTCTCTTTTGTTCTCTGTTACATGCTCAGGTCCTAGGACAGTGTCTGACATATAGAAGATGCAAAATAAATATGTGCTGGGTGAAGATACAAATTCAATTTTATTTTATCTTACTTTATTTTTTTAAGACTTTATTTATTTATTTGAGAGAGAGACAGTGAGAGAGAGCATGAGAGGGGAGAAGGTCAGGAGCAGGGAGCCTGATGGGGAAATCCATTCCAGGACCCTGGGATCATGACCTGAGCTGAAGGCAGTCGCTTAACCAACGGAGCCACCCAGGCGCCCACAAATTCAATTTTAAATTAAAGAAATACTTATAAAACATACTTAAAAGTATTACATGGGTACCTGGGTGGTTCAGTTGTTAAGCATCTGCCTTCGGCTCAGGTCATGATCTCAGGGTCCTGGGATCGAGCCCCACGACAGGCTCCCTGCTCCCAAGATGGGCTCCCTGTTCCTAGGGGAATATGTTTATCCCTCTCCCTCTACCCCTCCCCCCTGCTCATTCTCTCTCTCAAATAAATAAAAATCTTAAAAAAAAGTAATATAAAAAGTAATACATGTGATTCATACAAAACACTTTTGGAGATGAATGTATTCATTGAACCTCTTGCACTTCATTATCTCCTAAATATAATGTTGACATCATCACAAAGCAGGCAGGTCTGATAGTATGTGGACATGTCTTTCTAAATCTGATTACTAAGTTTTAACATAAAAGCTTCAATAATAAATCACAAAATATTTTTTGGCCTTACAACATATATTTACTCTTGAACTCAAATTTCTTCCCTTCCCTGCTTCTTTACACACTGAACACCAACAAGAAATTATGTAACAAAACTTTTTTTTCTGAATGTATATATAGCCAGAAATTTAAATAAATGGAAATGAAAGAGGCTTCTTTGCTTCAGTAAGGAATGGAATAAAGACTCCCACAAACACTCTTTATGTTCCTTTCATTAAACAGGTTTTTGTGAATGCAGCTTCAGCTGAGGCAAAGAATCATTCATTGTTTCACAAAAGTATGGCTGACTTGGCAAAGATTTTCATTATGGGCAATGGGAAGATGATAGTTGATCTGTTTTTGAAAAATCAGATTTAGAATATTTTCTCTGGAAATTGCCATGAGAGGAAAAAATATAGACTACCCAAATACCATCTCATAAAAAGAAAATTAAGAGTCATAGAGGAGGAAGGTGAAATGGGAGAGAAATCCTGTCCTATAAATAATTCTTGTCTTTGCACTTTTAAAAAATTATATGATTGTAATAAGAAGGAGCAATTGCAAAGATACTGAAGCAATCTTTACAAAGACACATTCATCTTAGCTTGTTAGACAAAGGAAAACAAACATATGAAGAAGGTTCCATGTAGTATGAGGAAGATAATTAATTTCAGTGAGACTTATTTGTCTTTGCAGTTCAAATGATTTAATTAGAACTTCTATAGAATTCACCTTCCTGGAAATAATTATATTTTCTTTTTATTGTTATGAAAATATGGCTTAAATATCCAAAGTGGAGCAACATTACCTTCACGATATAATTATTCTTGTATCTGACAATGAACATTTTTCCCGAGGTATGGTTGTATAATTTTCCTAAAATGAAACTTATCCCCTTTAAACATATAGTTCACTGAATTTTAGCAAATGTACACAGTCACATAACAATCATCACAATGAAGATGTAGAACAGTTTGACTATCCTAAGAAGTTTCCTCTTGACCATGGGTAATGAATTTCTTCTGGTTACCCTAGACCCAGGCAACCATTAATTTGCCTCTTGTCACAAAAATATTGTTATTTCTAGAATTTCATATAGCTGGAATTATATACTACATAATACTGTGTTTTGTTTTGTTTTACTTATTTCACTTAGCAGAATGTTTTTGGTGTTCATCTATTTTGTAGCCTGTATCAAGAATTTATTTTATGATAAATTCTCTGTGTGTGTGTGTCTGTGTGTCTGTGTTTATGTGTATACTTATAAATTTATTTATCCATTCACTAGTTGATGAGCATGTGGCTATATTCAATTTGGGACAATTATGAATTGTAAATGTTCTTGAAAACAATCATTAAAATGTCTATGTATGGACATAAGCTTTCTATTATTTTGGTATTTTCTAGGAGTAGAATACTTTGGAATACACATTTTGAGTATATTTAACTTTGTAATATAGGTATCTTTCTCCAAAATGGCTTTATTATTTTACATTCACACCAGTAATGCTGGCTTCTTAAAACGAGCTAGGAAGTACCCCTTCTTTCTGTTTTCTGCAAGAGATTTTATAGACTTGGTATTATTTCTTTCTTAAGTGTTTGGTAGAATTTACCAATGAAATCATTTGTACCCAGAGTTTTCTTTGTTGGGTGTGGGGGGGTTAAAAATACCTTCAATTACTTATGTATTTATCTATGTGTGTGTGTACATATAAATAGGTTATATATAGATATTATATAGGTATCTATATGTGTGTATATGTAAAAAGATTAGATATTATATAGGTATCTATCTATATGTCTATATGTATATAAATAGGTTATATATAGATACTATATATAATATATAAATCTCTCTCTCTCTGAATAGTTGTGTGTGTGTGTATTCTCACTAGTAATATATGATTCTCTCTCTTACCATTCTGGTATTCTATTTTTTCTTTAGTGACTTGTTGGTAGTGTCTGAATTTGTAGGTGTAGGATTTCTCATAGTATTCTCTCACTATCTTTTTAATGTCAGTTGTGATGTCCACTTTATTTTTGGTCTTGATTTAGGTATTTATTTCCTTGCCCTCCCTCTCTTCACTCCCTTGATGTACCTGTCAGAAAATATATCATTTTTTAACATAATTGCTTTTGATTGAATAGATTTTCTCTATTTCTTGTTGTGGTTTTTAATTTCATCAATTTATGCTCTAACCTTTATTATATAATTTTTCTACTTCCTTTCAGATGCTTCCTTTTTCTTCTTTAGCTCCCAAGTGGAAGCTTTGGTTATCGACTTTAGATCTTTTTTTTCTTTTTTCTATTAGAAGCCTTTCATGTTATAAATTTCTAAGCATTGCTTTAACTCCATCTCACCAGTTTGATAAGTTTTATCTTCTAGTTTTGCTCAGTTCACAGTATTTTAAAATTTCCATTCAGACTTCCTCTTTCTCTGTTATTTAGGAATACATTACTTAATTTCCAAGTTATATAGGAATACATTATTTAATTTCCAAGTATTTGGGGATAAAAGAAAGATATCTTTTATGGATTTTTAGGTTATTTTCATTAGAGTTTGAGAATATGCTGTGAATAATTTCTATTATAAATTTGCTTAAAATTTATCTCCTATAATTTGTAATTTGTACTTGGGAAGAATGTGTGCTATGGTTGTTGACTGGAATTTAATGATCAAGCTGATTGATTGATTCCCTCCCCACACCCTATTTTGTTTTTCTGTGAACTCATTCTGACAATTAATGAAAGAACTGTGGTGATTTCTCCTAATGGTGATTGTGGATTTGTCTATTTCACCTTTCAGAGCAATTGGTTTTTTTTTCAAATGCATTTTAAAGCTCTATTGTTGAATCTGTTCACATTTAGGATTTTTATGTCTTCTTGGATAATTTTCCTCTTTATCATTATGTACTATCCCTGTTTATCCCTGATAATTTTCCTTATTCTGAAATCCACTCTGTTTGATATTAATACAGGTAACATATTTTTCTTTTGGTGGTGTCTGCATGGCTATTTTTTCTAGTTCTTTTACTTTAATAAAATAAACCTTTCAGAATGATTTGATATTTACATAGAGTTGCAAACATCATATAGATAATTCTCATATCTCTCTCACTCAATCCCAGTAACATTTTATATTACCATGGCTCACTTTTTAAAACTTCGACACTAACATTATTACTTTTCCAGTAACATTATTTTTCTGTTCCAGGATTCAATCCAGGATACAACATTTATCTAGTGACCATGTCTCTCCTTCTCTTCTGGTCTAGGATGGTTTTGTAGTCTTTCCTTATTTCCACTGTAACTGAAATATTAAATATTTGTGGACTGTTTATTTTTCTTTCTTTCTTTTTTAAGACTGTTTCTTAATTTGGGTTTGTTTAATGTTTTCTTCTTTACTAGACTGGTATAATGGGCTCTAGGCAAGAAAACTGCAGAGACAAAGTGTTCTTCTCATCCCATCATATCAGGGAATACATGATATAAACATGTCACTGGTGATAATAATCTTGATCATTTGGAAAAGGCAATGTTTGACAGGTTTCTCTACTATAGAGTTAATACTTTTCCATTTTTCACATTCTGTTCTTTGGAAATAAGTCACTAAATTCAGCCTATACTCAAGGTTGTAGCAGGGTGGGTTAAACTTCACATCCTGTAGGAAGAGTATCTATATATATTATGAGAAATTCTGTCAGAATGGTTTGCCTTGGGGAGGGAAGGGTGGGAAGGGGGGCGAGATCATTTTCTGCTTTCCATGAACAATTCAAACTTCCTGTGGACTTGCCAGCACAGAGGAGAATAAGTTGTAATTAAGGAGTTCAAAAGTAGAGGACCAAAGCAGGAAGCTGAGAGTCCGAAACTGAAGAATCGATCAATTACTTGATCCATCAATTACCGCCTCTCCAAACGGACCCTCTACAGAAATCTCTCTGGAGACCCCGGTTCCCATCTCTGCTCTAGAGCAGCCTGTGCTTTGATTTCAGACATGCCATTTCTCCAGATCTAGAGGCAGAAATCATGGACCAGCCCTTTTGCCACTGTGTGAAGCAGGCTTGGGATTCAGTGGAGGTGGTGCTGGAACCCCAGGTGCCTTTGTCTCTGAGCTCAAAAGATTTGGGGCCATGGCCACTCCCTTTCTACCCTAAGCTGGGGGAGCCCTGGTGGGATAGTCTGTATTTCAACTGGGAACTGCTTTCCAGTCTGTGTGGACCACTGAGCCGCGCCGGCCCTCAACACAGACACTCATTTAGAGCCCAGAACACTGTGGAGCCAGTCTTAGACCTGTCTGCCTAGGAGTCATCCCCCACAAGCCAGAGAGAGGCGGTCAGCCCCCGGAGAACAGGGCACTG
>PISX010038200.1:0-10399 GCA_004024625.1 Mellivora capensis
TATTATCAAAGCCATCTATGAAAAACCCACCACAAATATCATTCTCAATGGAGAAAAACTGAAAGCTTTTCTGCTAAGGTCAGGAACACGGCAGGGATGTCCATTATCACCACTGCTATTCAACATAGTACTAGAAGTCCTAGCCTCAGCAATCAGACAACAAAAAGAAATTAAAGGCATCCAAATCGGCAAAGAAGAACTCAAACTCTCACTCTTTGCAGATGATATGATACTATATGTGGAAAACCCAAAAGACTCCATTCCAAAACTGCTAGAACTTGTACAGGAATTTAATAAAGTGTCAGGATATAAAATCAATGCACAGAAATCAGTTGCATTTCTTTATACCAACAACAAGACAGAAGAGAAATTAAGGAGTCAATCCCATTTACAATTGCACCCAAAACCATAAGATACCTAGGAATAAACCTAACCAAAGAGGCAAAGAATCTATACTCAGAAAACTATAAAGTACTCATGAAAGAAATTGAGGAAGACACAAAGAAATGGAAAAATATTCCATGCTCCTGGATTGGAAAAACAAATATTGTGAAAATGTCTATGCTACCTAAATCAAGCTAAACATTTAATGCAATCCCTATCAAAATCCCACCTATTTTTTTTTTCAAAGAAATGGAACAAATAATCCTAAAATTTATATGGAACCAGAAAAGACCTCGAATAGCCAGAGGAATATTGAAAAAGAAAGCCAAAATTGGTTGCATCACAATTCCAGACTTCAAGCTCTATTACAAAGCTGTCATCATCAAGACAGTATGGTACTGGCACAAAAACAGACACATAGATCAATGGAACAGTATAGAGAGCCCAGAAATAGACCCTCAACTCTATGGTCAACTAATCTTTGACAAAGCAGGAAAGAATGTCCAATGGAAAAAAGACAGCCTCTTCAATAAATGGTGTTGGGAAAACTGGACAGCCACATGCAGAAAAATGAAATTGGACCATTTCCTTACACCACACATGAAAATAGACTCAAAATGGACGAAGGACCTCAATGTGAGAAAGGAATCCATCAAAATCCTTGAGGAGAACACAGGCAGCAACCTCTTCGACCTCAGCCACAGCAACGTCTTCCTAGGATCATCACCTAAGGCAAGGGAAGCAAGGAAAAAATGAACTATTGGGATTTCATCAAGATCAAAACTTTTGCACAGCAAAGGAAACAGTCAACAAAACCAAAAGACAACTGACAGAATGGGAGAAGATATTTGCAAACAACATATCAGTATCCAAAATCTATAAAGAGCTTAGCAAACTCAACACCCAAGGAACAAATAATCCAATCAAGAAATAGGCAGAGGACATGAACAGACATTTCTTCAAAGAAGACATCCAGATGGCCAACAGACACATGAAAAAGTGCTCCACATCACTCGGCATCAGGGAAATACAAATCAAAACCACAATGAGATATCACCTCACACCAGTCAGAATGGCTAAAATTAACAAGTCAGGAAATGACAAATACTGGTGAGGATGCGGAGAAAGGGGAACCCTCCTACACTCTTGGTGGAAATGTAAGCTGGTTCAAACGCTCTGGAAAGCAGGATGGAGGTTCCTCAAAAAGTTGACAATAGAACTACCCTATGACCCAGGAAGAAGTTGTGGTATATATACACAATGGAATACTATGCAGCCATCAAATGAAATTTTGCCATTTGCGACAGTGTGGAACTAGAGGGTGTCATGCTTAGTGAAATAAGTCAATCAGAGAAAGACAACTATCATATGATCTCCCTGATATGAGGAAGTGGAGATTCAACATGGGGGTTTGGGGGTAGGAAAAGAATAAGTGAAACAAGATGGGATCGGGAGGGAGACAAACCATAAGTGACTCAATCTCACAAAACAAACTGAGGGTTGCTGGAGGGAGGGGGGTCAGGAGAGGGTGGTGGTGTTATGGACATTGGGGAGGGTATGTGCTATGGTGAGTGCTGTGAAGTGTGTAAACCTGGCGATTCACAGACCTGTAGCCCTGGGGATAAAAATTCATTATATGTTTATCAAAAAATAAAAAAAAAATTTAAAAAAAAGAAAAAGGAAGGAAAACATGGTAAGGAGAGACAACAATAAAATTTCTCTGAAAAAAAAAAGCAAAACAAAACAAAACAAAAAACCAATAAAATGTAACCCTACTTCAAAATATTGGAAAATGAAAGACAGTTGAAGGAGTGCATTAAAAATATTAAATGACACATCAGATAAAGGGCTAGTATCCAAAATCTATAAAGAGCTTAGCAAACTCAACACCCAAAGAACAAATAATCCAATCAAGAAATGGGCAGAGGACATGAACAGACATTTTTGCAAAGAAGACATCCAGATGGCCAACAGACACATGGAAAAGTGCTCCACATCAGTCAGCCTCAGGGAGATACAAATCAAAACCACAATGAGATAACATCTCACACCAGTCAGAATGGCTAAACTTAATAAGTCAGGAAATGACAGATGCTGGCAAGGACGCAGAGAAAGGGGAACCCTCTACTCTGTTGGTGGGAATGCAAGCCACTCTGGAAAACAGTATGGAGTTTCCTCAAAAAGTTGAAAATAGAGCTACCCTAGGACCCAGGAATTATACTATTGTGTATTTACCCTAAAGATACAAATGTAGTGATCCGAATGTTTATAGCAGCAATGTCCACAATAGCCAAACTATGGAAAGAACCTAGATGTCCATCAACAGATGAATGGATAAAGAAGATGTGGTGTATATATATATTATAGAATACTATGCAGCCATCAAAAGAAATGAATTTGCGACGCAGTGCATTTGCGACGACATGGATGGAACTAAAGGGTATCACGCTTAGTGAAATAAGTCAATCGGAGAAAGACAACTATCATATGATCTTCCTGATATGAGGAAGTGGAAATACAAAGTGGGGGTTTTGGGAGTAGGAAAAGAATAAATGAAACAAGATGGGATCGGGAGGGAGATAAACCATAAGAGACTCTTAATCTCGCAGAACAAACTGAGGGTTGCTGGGGGGAGGGGGATCGGGGAGGGTGGTGGGGTTATGGACATTGAGGGTGTGTGTGCTGTAGTGAGAGCTGTGAAGTGTGTAAACCTGGCAATTCACAGACCTGTACCCCTGGGACTAAAAATACATTATATGTTTATAAAAAAATTAAAAAATTAATTAAAAAAGATTATTCCTTTTAACTCCACCACTCAAAGGTAGCTATTTTTCATACTTAGTATGTTTTCTTCTTTTTTATGTATAAGTATATCCTTTTTAATTGTCTTTTCTAGACCATCTATAATAGTATTCCACATACAATACTGTATCGTGATTTTTATATTTAATATTGCATTATAAATAGTTATCATAGTATCATATAGATCCTTATAAAACTTGGGTATTCTAGTTGTACAAAAACATGAGCCCAACTGGAAGCAGCTTTTATAAAAATAAGAATTTATTGATTAATGTACTACACTATAGAAAGAACAAAAGGAAACTAGATTCATGATATATATGAATTATTCATTAGTGACATCATTTCATCTAGCTTAAACACAGTACAAATCTGTGGTAGAAAATGGTTTCTAAAATTTTCAGTATTTTTTTATACTTATGGTATAGTATGCTTTATATTACAGTATGATTTTGTGTCATATATGATAATGTATGGCACAGAGAAACAGATTATACATAAGAGACAAAGAGAGTCTACTCAGAAGATTAAAAAATATAAAAGCATTTGGTAAAATTAAAAATATCAACAGGTATATATGGAGCATATCTTCTTTATCCAGTCATAAACAAGATATAGTCCATATATACAATGGAGTATTATGCCTCCATCAGAAAGGATGAATACCCAACTTTTGTATTAACATGGAGGGAACTGGAAGAGATTATGCTGAGTGAAATAAGTCAAGAAGAGAGAGCCAATTATCATATGGTTTCACTTAATTATGGAGCATAAGGAATAACATGAAGGACATTGGGAGGTGGAGAGAAGTGAGCTGGGAGAAATCGGACGGGGAGACAAACTGTGAGAGTCTGTGGACTCTGAGAAACAGCACTGGGCGTGGTGCATAAACAATAAATTTTGGAACACTGAAATAAAATAAAATAAAATTAAATTAAAAAATATCAACAGGTGCTCATACTGTCAAAAACAAACAAACAAAATGTAATTTTTCTGTCCTGTCCTAAATTTGTTTGAATTCTGTGTTACATCCAGTGCTCATAGGAAATTATATAATCTACAAATTTAACACTTAGATCAAAATTTATACACTAACAGCCAATAAAATAAAGTAGAGTTCTAAGAAATTTGGGGGATATAGGGAAGTTCAAAATGGACCTACTACGAGTTATGATCATTTAACAAGAGCAACTTAAAGATATATATGGGCATAGTGGTAAAAGAACAAAGGAATTGACTTGAAAAAGTTTTCATTCTCTAAATGTTAGCAATGAAAAACATAATAATAAGTATAATCAACTGAAAAATAAGTCAAAGCTGTATAAATCTTCCCTGATAATACACAAGAGAAAACAGTATTAAATATAAGTCATACCTGACTTTCCAATAATTTTCACACACAAGTTTAAACTGCAACAAAATTACATCAGCACTATACCCAGGTTGTTTTGGTCAAAACTTAAGTTGGCAGTCACAGATGACATAATTTAAAAGTCAAAGACTTCAAAATATAAATAAACTACAAATGATGAAATAGAAGTATACTGAAATATCATAGTCTGATATTTTAAATAAAAACTCATACATGTCTTCTACATTACAAGTGAAATTATCTTAACACTGAGATTAAAAGTTGCTAAACTATCATCAATATAAAATATACAGAACAAAACATAAAAATCAAGTGGGAAATAAGTTTTATACAAATGTGTGTGCACACACTAACATACACTCCTATTGCTTCAGGATATTGCTTGAGCACTACTAATTCTTAAAACCTGTCTAAAATTAATAGTTATTTACACTTTGGATTAAGGTCATACTGGATTATATAATCCACTGAAAACAGTCAAGCTGCCCAAATCCAGTTGATGCACTGAGCCTGGCTACAGAAAATTTAAAAATAAAAAATAAATAAAAATAAAATGTTCAAACTAAAAGAACTCAAATAAAAAGTTATATACTAATACTCATCAAAACATTAAAATTATATTCACAGGATTTAGTGAAAACTAAAAAGACTAAAAATCATAACAGTATGTCTAAAGATTGAATATGCTTATAATTTTGTGATTCTAGAAACATCTCTTAGCTTATTTCTTAATCTGGATAAAATTTAAATGAAACATCTTATTTGTCAATATATAACTTCTGCAAAATGGAATATCGCTAAAATTAAAAATGAAGCAATTCCAGGAATAAGGAAATAGACTATACTTACAAATAAAACTGAGATTTAGAAATTCCTGCCTACAAACTGTCATTTATAGGAAACTTTAAATTCTAGTGATTTTTACTTCACATACTATGGTCCTCTCTGGATTGTTACCACCAAACTCAAGGTGTAAAATGAATCAGCACCAGCTGCCCATATTTATTTTGCCTTTAATAGGTCAAATACAATATTAATTTTTAATACATTGACCCTCTCTTTTCAATAATGAGAAAATGAAGGGATTATTCCAGAAAACCACTGGGTAGACTTCCCTTTAAAAAAACTAATTTGCTAGCCTTGTCAAAAGTGGTTTCAGTAGCATGGGGAGGGGACTGAGAAATGAAGGGGACAGATGAGTAGAAACAACAGGCATAAACAATATTTTCAAGGATTTTTATTATAAATCAAGACAGGGAAATGGATAATAGTTGAAAGAAGTTGTGGGGTTTAAGAGGAATTTCTTTTTAAATATGAGTTAGGTTTTGGGGTGCCTGGGTGACTCAGTGGGTTAAAGCCTCTGCCTTTGGCTCAGGTCATGATCCCAGGGTCCTGGGACCGAGTCCCACATCGGGCTCTCTGCTCAGCGGGGAGTCTGCTTCCTCCTCTCTCTCTCTCTCTCTCTCTCTGCCTGCCTCTCTGCCTACTTGTGATCTGTCTGTCAAATAAATAAATAAAATCTTAAAAAAATAAAAATAAATAAATATGAGTTAGGTTTTTTTGACTGTGTGTTGAAGGTAGTAGAAAGGAGTTGAAGAATGAGAGTCTTCAGCTTCCTGTGAATGAGCATAGTGGCCTGGAACAATGTATTAATGTTTGCTATACTTGGGGCAAAGAGAAATCCATTCATTATAACAGAAAGGGAAGCACGTGCAGGGGCCTTGGTAAAGCGACGGTGATGAAGAAGTAGAGGAAGTGACACTGAAAATGAAACAAAATGACTATTTCTCCATAAAAAATAAGTCAAATAAGAAGAGAGAAAATATAAATGTGTCCTCTGAGAGAATGGGAGATCATCAGAAAAATACGATAGGACAGCTAAGGACCCAGTTGAGATCTGTGAGTAGAACTTTAAATGGTATCAGTAAGCAAATTTGTTCACTGCTCAGATGAATATACAGTGTAAGTAGAAATCTAGATGCAATGAGGGTTGGGATCTTGCTAAGAGAATACAATAAAGAGAGGTTTAAGGTAATTGCAAGTATGTGCAAACAACCATGTATTCTGATGGGCCATGGAATCCGTACTGGAAAGGAGAGGGTGAAGAAAATCATGGGGGACAATTGCTGAAGCCTTTGATGAAACATTGTGCAGGTGGAGTAGGTGGTGTAGACAGATTAAATGCTGCCCTTAAACAATCAATCAAGCAAAAACAGAGAAGAAGTAGTGGCTTTGAGAGGGAGAGACATGGTCTACCTGCAATTACAGGCAAGTAGGATATCCACTCTACTCCTACACCCTGTGCTGTGAAAGACGAAGGCCACTGTAGAGGAAAACAGAGAAAGCAGGGGGACCCAAGGACATCAGGTTTCAGTTAGAGTAAATGTGATTGATAAGACAGGCAAGTTTAACAGTGATGGACACTGAATGCCAATGGGCACAGTGGAAAGACTAGGGGATTCTAGAGGGGTGGAAGATTGGATCTGAACAATTTTAACCATTTGCAACTTACAAAGTTTCTTAAGGAAGTTGCATTAGGAATGGTGCATTATTTTCTTAAATACATTAATTTCATTTTATGCAACAAATGCAATAGGAATAAACCTTACAAGGTTTCTAGGAGAATTGTGGGTTCACAAACAATGCCACTTCACTATTTAATTAATGCTACCATGGAATAGGGTAGAACCTGCCTAGCGCAGCCACCTTGAATGTACTAATGGTTGAATGCCATAACTAGTTATTCACAAGCCCACAGAAAGATTTTTTTGAATAATGTCCATACTGTTTTCTGGAATGGCTGTACCAGCTTTCATTCCCACCAACAGTGTAAGAAAGTTCACCTTTTTCCACATACTCGCCAACATCTGTCATTTCCTGACTTGCTAATTTTAGCCATTCTGACTGGTGTGAGGTGGTATCTCATTGTGGCTATGATTTATAATTCTCCGATGCCAAGTGATGTTGAACACTTTTTCATGTGTCTGTTGGCCATTTGTATGTCTTCTTTGCAGAAATGTCTGCTCATGTCTTCAGCCCATTTATTGATTGGATTATTTGTTCTTCGGGTGTTGAGTTTGATAAGTTCTTTATAGATTTTGGATCCATTTATCTGATAAAACATTTGCACATATCTTCTCCCTTTCTGTTTCTTGTGTTTCAGTTTTGTCAACTGTTTCCTTTGCTGTGCAAAAGGTTTTTATCTCAATGAAGGCCCAATAGTTCTTTTTTGCCTTTATTTCTCTTGCCTTGGAGATGTGTCTGGCAAGAAGTTGCTGCAGCTGAGGTCAGAAAGGTTGCTGCCTATGTTTTCTTCAAGGATTTTGATGGATTTCTATCTCACATTGAGGTCTTTCATTCATTTTGAGTCTATTTTTGTGTATGGTATAAGAAAATGCTCAAGTTTCATTCTTCTACATGTGGCTGTCCAATTTTTCCAAAACCATTTGTTGAAGAGACTTTTTTTCACTGGACATTCTTTCCTGCTTTGTTGAAGATTAGTTGACCATAGAGTTGAGGGTCAATTTCTGGGTTTTCTATTCTGCTTCATTGATCTATGTGCCAGTATCATACTGTCTTGATGATTACATGTTAAATACAGCTTGAAGTCTGGAATTGTGATGCCATCAGCTTTGGTCCCCTCTATTCCTTTACTATGAAGAATTTTAATCAAGAAAGGATGTTGTACTTTGTCAAATTTTTTTCTGCATCTATTGAGAGAATAAGATGGTTCTTGTACTATCTTTTATTTACATAGTGGATCACAATGACTGATTTGCAGGTGGTGAACGACCCTTACAGCCCAGGAATAAATTCCAGTTGGTTGTGGTGAATAATCCTTTTAATGTACTGTTGGATCCTACTGGATAGTATTTTGTTGAGAATTTTTGCATCCATGTTCATCAGTGATATTGGTCTGCAATCCTTCCTGGTGGGGTCTTTGTCTAGTTTGGGGCCCAAAGAAAGAGTCTGGAAGTTTTCCTTCCATTTCTATTTTTTGAAAACAGTTTCAAAAGGATAGATATTAATTCTTCTTTAACTGTTTGGAGAAATTCCCTTGGGAAGGCATCCAGCCCTGGACTCTTCTTTGTTGGGAGATTCTTGATTATTGCTTCAAATTCCTTGCTGGTTATCAGTCTATTCAGGTTTTTTATTTCTTCCTGTTTCAGTTTTGGTAGCTTATAGATCTCTAGTAATGCACCCATTTCTTCCAGATTGCCTAATTTGTTGGCATATACTTGTTCATAACATGTTCTTATAATAGCCTATATTTCTTTGGTGTTGGTTGTGATCTCTCCTCTTTCTTTTTTTAAAAAATTAATTTATTTATTTTTATTTCTTTTCAACGTAACAGTATTCATTGTTTTTGCACCACACCCAGTGCTCCATGCAATACGTGCCCTCCCTAAAACCCACCACCAGGCTCCCCTAACCTCCCACCCCCTGCCCCTTCAAAATCCCTCAGGTTGTTTTTCAGAGTCCATAGTCTCTCCTCTTTCATTCATGATTTTATTTATTTGGGTCCTTTCTCTTTTCTTTTTGATAAGTCTGGCCAAAGGTTTGTCAATCTTATTAATTATTTCAAAGAACCAGCTCCTAGTTTCATTGATCTGTTCTACTACTCTTTTGGTATCTATTTCATCGATTTCTGTTCTGATCTTTATTATTTCTCTTCTCCTGTTGGGTTTAGGCTTTATTTGTTATTCTTTCTCCAGCTCCTTTAGCTAGGTTGTGTATTTGAGGCCTTTCTTGTTTCTTGAGAAAGGCTTGTGTTGCTATATACTTCCCTCTTAAGACTGCTTTTACTACATCCCAAAGATTTTGAACAGTTGTGTTTTCATTTTCATTTGTTTCCACGAATTTTTTAAAATTCTTCTTTAATTTCCTCGTTGATCCATTCATTCTTTAGTAGGATGCTCTTAAGCCTCCATGTATTTGAGTACTTTCTGAGTTTCTTCTTGTGACTGGGTTCCAATTTCAAAGCACTGTGGTCTGAAAAGATGCAGGAAATGATCCCAGTCTTTTGGTACTGGTTGAGACCTGACTTGTGACCCAGGATGTGATCTATTCTGGAGAATGATCCATGTGAACTCAAGAAGGATGTGTATTCTGTTACTTTAGGATGGAATGTTCTGAATACATATATGAAGTCTATCTGGTCCAATGTGGCATTCAAAGCCCTTGTTTCCTTGATGATCTTCTGCATAGATGATCTCTATTGCACTGAGTGTTAAAACCCATATTATTATTGTATGATTATCTATGTGTTTTTTTAAATTTTGTTATTAATTGGTTTATAAAGTTGGCTGCTCCCATGTTAGGGGCATAAATATTTATAATTATTATATCCTCTTATTGGCTATACCTTTCAATTATGATATAGTATCCTTCCTCAAATCTTACTACAGTCCTTGCTTTAAAATCTAATTTGTTTGATATAAGAATTGCCACCCCAGCTTACTTTTGATGTCCATTAGCATGATAAATAGTTTTCTATCCCCTCACTTTAAATCTGGAGGGGTCCTTAGGTCTAAAATGAGTCTCTCACAGACATTATATCAATGGGTCTTGCTTTTTATCAAATCTGATACCCTATGTCATTACATTCAGAGTAACTATTGAAAGATATGAATTTAGTGCCATTGTATTACCTGTAAAGTCACTGTCTCTGTATATTGTGTCTGTTCCTTTCTGGTCTCTGTTACTTTTGGGCTCTCTCTTCATTCAGAGGATCCCTCTTAATATTTCTTGCAGCCATGGTTTAGTGATCACAAATTCTTTTAGTTTCTGTTTGTCCTGGACTGTTTTTATCTCTCCTCCTATTCTGAGTATCATTTTTTT
>PISX010038201.1:0-10397 GCA_004024625.1 Mellivora capensis
ACCTGAGCCAAAGGCAGAGGCTTTAACCCACCAGGCGCCCCAATCCTTATTGTTATATCCCTCCTCCTGGGGTTCTTTTTAAACCACCCTTCTTTTCATTAAAAAAGAATTTCCCTAATAATTTTCAAGAGAACAAGAAAACAAATTTTTATCAAAATAGTGACTCAGCTTTTCATTATTATCAATTAGCATTTTATCAAATCTTTACAACTACTCAATATGCCAGTCGAAGTCAGTGTTTCATCTTTCCCAGAGACACATGCAAACCCCCAAAGATAATTGAGTAGATTAGAGCGAACACCAATAAAATCTAGGTCAAACTTAATAACCTTCAAACAGCAGCAGCCACGTTGCATACTAAATGCACCAACCATGAAGAGGATGCTTTGATGAAGCCAAAGCCAATTCAGGGCCGGCCATCGATGATCCATTTCCATATGCTGACTTCTGCATGACTTTTTCTCTTCAGTGTATTTACTTTCAAGTGGTATCTCTTTCCCCCTTTATACTTTCAATATCGTGTTTAAAATGACCAACTGATAACTGGTAATTAATTTTTGATTGACTTGCTGTAGGACAACTCACTGAAACTGGCTGGGGTTGAACTTGTGAGATATATTCAACTAACGTACATCTTCAAGTAACCAGGATTTCAGTATTAGAAATCACAGATGGAACTTTAAAGGAACATATCTGCAAATATATTGAGCCAACGCTATCCAGGGCTTTTCTTATAAAGGTACCACTTGATCTCAGGCTCATTTCTATTTAATTCTATGGAGCAGGGAGGGCGTATTTTCAAGCACCCTCAAGAAGGTAAGGGCTTCAGAGAAGTGCTGTTCTCATGGTTTCTTCCTCACTTGAACTCAGGAGGACACTGAACCAAAGGTGCTCTCACACAAAAGGGTTTACCGTGTACACATTACCCCCCCCATGCTGATCCGCTCCGCCCCCTGCCGTCCCACCCTCGCCCCACCAATCAAATTCACTGATTCCTTGAAAAAAAACAATTCTACAAGGACCTACTGTGCACTAAGATGTGAGGAAAGTTAAACAATAGTTAGGTATCTGCCTTGAGGGGTAGGCACCCTAGTTAGGGACACAGTGAGAGGTGTTAAGTGTGTAAGGGGGGGTGATGTGGACAGCACAGATGGGGGGCTCATTTATTCTGGAGGGTTCAGAAACTTTTCCCAGATATCTTTGAGAAAGGTGATCAAAGAGCTATTCTTTTAAAGGTTTTGGAAGTAATTTGGCTTTTTGCTTCTTTCAGATGAAGTATCTCATAATTTATGCCACATTATTGAGGTGCTTGCCAGGTGTCAGGTAAATCCAAAAAAGTATGAATGCTGGAAATTGATCATATGCAATCCTGTATTTCTGAAATGACATTTTCATATTTGATGTGCTTTCCTAAGCTTCTAGCTCTCATTATACTTGTGGCTTTTTTTAAAAAAAGTTATCATTACAGGGTATACCACACTAATTTAGTTCTTATGTCACCCCTGCCCCCCAGTAACTAGTTGGAGATTTTTGTCAAAAAAAGTATTTTGAGATAATTACAGTATTACAGAAAGTTACAAAAATAGTAGGGAGAGTGCCCATTTACCTTTCATCCAGATTTCCCTAATGTTAACATCTTACATAACCAAAACCAAGAACTTAATATTGGCTTAATATGATTTACTAAACTACAAACCTTATTTAGATTTCAGCAGCTCTACTGACATCTTTTTCCTTCTTCAACATGCTGTTTTCTTTTTTGACTTTTTAAAAAAATATATAATTTAGTGAATGACCAGTTATTTGAGTGAGGAAAAAGGAACAGGAATTAGGACTGCCAGCTTCTTCAATGAAATAGTCATAGTTAAGAATAGTTTTTGTTTTATGCTTTGAAACATAAGTTTGTTCAAAGAGATAAGCTTTGCCCAATGTCATTTTATAGCCACCCATCATATAACCTTGGCTCTTCTGTGACACAGAAGAGATGCAGAAACATACATTTCCACAGTTCCATTCTCTACCAACCAGAGGTGGTTTTTTACACTAGGGATGGAAGGTTCGGTCCCATCTGGTGAAGTCTCACAAGGAAGTAGCACCTGTAAATGCCATGTTCTAGCAGGAGAGTGGCCGTTGCAGACACCCTCATTGAGATTCTCATCTGCTAGAAGCCAGAGCTCCGCTCCTGCCCAACATCAAAGCAAGAGGGGATTTGTCACCAGAACCTCTGCACATCCCTCCTTTTTCCTCTGCATTTATCTCTTATCTATTTGGCCAGCAGAATCCAAGGTGTTTTACTTCATACTATTCTCTCTTTGAAGGATTTTATTTCATTTTGTTTTATTTTATTTATTTTTTTTAAGATTTTTATTTATTTATTTGACAGACAAGAGTTCACAAGTAGGCAGAGAGGCAGGCAGAGAGAGGGGGAAGCAGGCTCCCCGCTGAGCAGAGAGCCCGATGTGGGGGCTCGATCCCAGGACCCTGGGATCATGACCTGAGCCGAAGGCAGAGGCTTTAACCCACTGAGCCACCCAGGCACCCCTGTTTTATTTTATTTTTAAAGATTTTGTTTATTTATTTGACAGAGAGACAGCAAGAGAGGGAACACACACAGGGGGAGTGGGAGAGGGAGAAGCAGTCTCCCTGCTGATCAAGCATGGGGCTTGATCCCAGAACCCTAGGCTCACTCACGACCTGAGCTAAAGGCAGACACCCAGGCACCCCTGAAGGGTTTCATTTTAAACGGCACAAAATAATGAAAGAAAACCAAGCCAGAGACAGAAATGCCCGAAGAAACACCCCCATGTTTGATTCTTCTTCCGTTCTCCTTCTCAGACCAGTAGCATTTGCTGGGATCGCATTATATTTTCATTTATTCAGTGATGTGAAAGCTTGGATCTTAGAATAACAAATGTGCTCAACTACCCATGGCACACCACAAGGAATATTATTTTGACATATATATGAAAACTGGGAGTAAAAATTGCTCTAGCACAAGGAGGATACTCCATCTCTCCTGGAAGTTAACAGTAGATGACTTCAATATAACTGGTCAGGGAGTTGCTTTCTTATTATTCTCCAGAGTCCCTGGCATTAGTCAGAAATTATCTCTCCTTGCAGTGTCATTTCCCAAGTGTGCTACGAAGCCCTCGTCGCTCTGCTGGAATTTGTAGCCTTATAGATTTGGTCCATTAGCTAGAAAAACACATCAATAGCAAAGTATTTCCTTTGGTTAAATAAGAATAAATTTCAGGCCATTAGTGTTTTCTACCACTCCCACCCAGATGCTATGAAAATAATAATCCCATCCTGCTTTGAAAAGAGAACCGTTTATAAAGTTATGGAAATAATTGTTACTTATTTAAGAAGTGGTTTGAAGGCCGAGGTTTCAAGAATTTATGTGCTAATGTTCTCAAACTGTAAAGAAGTGTGTCAACTTCAGGCTTCCATGGAATTCTGCATCTTTATATCTTCCACAGACCCTCATGTATGAAAACCCTAAGATGTTTGCCAACTATCTAATGTTTTTGGTCCAAAGGAGTTTCACAGTAAAAAGAGATGGCAAAGTCATTAATTTTATTGAAGTAAACATGATAGAAACATATACAATATACAAGATATAAAACCCCTAATCACTATGGAGCTTGCTATAATTTGTTATCATATTCTAGAAGGGTGGGTGGTTTTTTTTGTTTTTTTTTTTTTTGGTGGTTTTTTTTTGGTAATTTACTTGAACCATCTAAATCCATTTGATGCATTTATATCACTATGAGAAGACTTTAAAAATTAAATGAAGCTTTAAAGTGTTATTCTTTTTGCCTTTCCACTTACACTATTGATTGGGTTTGGCTGAAGGGACCACAGAAATTAGACTCTGATCCTGTGTCCTGTTTTGTATACCTCAGCACTTAGAGTCATGAAAAATTCTTCCTCTACCTTCCGAGACTAGGATGCCAACCTATTGCTCTAGACGTTTAGCATAAGCAAGTCATTTGCTTTCTTCTTAAATTCTGGATGTAATGTTTTCTTATTAGATTGATTGTCAAGACTTTCATCTGATGTGTAATAAGTCAGAAGCTGGAAACTGGTGGAATCTGATTGATTTTCTGATTTGCCCCACTGCATGGCATAGTCAACAATTAGATTAGCTGTTTCACAGAGTTTCCCCATTTCCAATATCCCCTTGGGAAGAAGCAAGCCTGGGGCCGTTGCTGTGGTGACGGTACCCCAGCCAGGCCCACAAGCATAAACACACTTGTTTCACCAGTTCTTTTGAATTTAGTTCTTGGACCATAATAAGGAAAAAGAACACTTAAACAGTGATTCATTTGCTGATCATGAATCAGCCTTCAGTGATGAAGAAATGTTGAATATAACTTTAAAAATGTTTTTCCTTAAGAATAAGCAATTCCTTATAACACTGTACATTAACTATATTGGAATTCAAAATTAAAAATAAAAAGAATAAGTAATTCTTGTACTATTAGAGAAAACTTCTATATCTTGACCATAAATCCAGGAAAAAAAAGATAATTTCCTGTTTAAAAGCACTGTTTTGAGAATTAATTAAAATAAAGTATTTGTTAGGGTCACTTACGCAACCAATTACCTTTCCATATAAAGATAGAGCACGTATGCATTTGGTGTCACAAGAAAAGAAACAAATAGAAGGTGAACTCTTAAAAAAAAAAGTGAACTCATAAAAAGTAAACTCTTAAATACAGTGGCTTTTACCTGAAAGGAGTTTTTACTATCATTTTACTTTTAAAGGAGTTGTATCCTTATATTACTAAGACTTTAAAAATAATTCACTGAGATTACTATGTTTAAGCATGACTTTCTCAAAGACTATCAAATAAACTTTAAACATATATATTTTGGTCACAGTTAATTCTTGCTTAATAACTAAAATACAATGTCAATACCTTGTTAATTTCATCTAACTTCTGACTCAAAAGATCTCATTTTTTAATTAGAGTATCTCTTTTTATCACTACCTCATTATAGTCTTTGTGTAAGTGCTCCTTCATGATAGATGGAAACTAATTTCCAAGAACTTGGGTTAATGAGAACAGTATATCCCAAGGTCCTATGGATTATTTCACATTGTAGCTTTATTCCTCCTGATTGACAAGAGAAGCCCAGATTCACACTTGCCCTGGAGTAGTCCCCCATGGCTGTATGGGGGAGTTAAAAGCATACCCTCCTCATAGGCTTTAAGGTAGCATTCAGCTCACCTTGTCACTCAATGGCAAGTTCACCTGATTGAGTCTAACGTGTGACAAAGTAACTGTTCACAGGATGATTTAAAATTCCGTGTTTTATCTGTAACTTGCTTCCTGCCTCCCTTTGTAATTTTATACGATATACCTCTTTTATTGAACAGCCAGCCTTTATCAGCCTGAACCCAGGCTTTGACCAGTGAGCATATGGACAAACTGTTTATTTTACTCCCCAGAGTTTCTTTGATCCACTTTATTAAAGGAAAACTGAGAAAAGGTCTGGTGAAAACTTTGGTAGTTTCGTAGGCACATAAAGTGCTACGAACAGGGATCAGGATTTACTTGTTTTTGTGTTTCCCTCAGTATCTTAAACTCAATATGCATCCCCAGAGAAAGGATCTCCAGATGTTAGAAGGCTTCTGAAGATTCCAATCCAGTAGTAACTTTGCGGAAAGAGTCCTGCAAAAGCCTTGCAGCGGCCCCATCCTTCCTGTCAGGCATGGGGCCCTCTTGGCTGCAGATACCAGATTTACCCTATGTTTCTGTCACAGTGGGGAGCTGTACAGGCAGGTTTGATCACAAATATTGGATATTCTAAAAACATAAATAAACTGTGGATAATAAGGTTCTCACCTGGAGAATAGGAATCTCAAGTGAGAGAAAAATATGTGGATAGTTGTTGGATGTTTCACTTTTTATCACATCTTTGTGTTGTAATTATTACTCCAAAGCAGAATTGGTATACAGATGGCACAAGGGTATTGGGGAAAAAGATGATCAGAAACATATTAGAGCTAAAAAGTAGGGGCAAAAGAAGACCAGCTTTCCTTTTCCACACAGGCATATTCAAATTCAAACATGTGAACTATGTTATTTTTTAGTAGGTTGGGTGAACTGAAAATAAACAGCTGTGCATACTTCTGGATATTTGGTCTTGAGCTAAGTCTAATTTCAAGGGCATGGCCTCACACAAGGACATCAGTGTTTCTAGGCATAAAGAGTATCTAAGGAGCTATCTTTAAAAAGAAAATCAAGCCCTTGGAGGGTCCCTCCCCTAAATACTGTCACAGCTCCACTTTGTCACACACTTTTATAGGACAGGCTGCCTTCCATTTCCATGGAGATCTACTGTCATTATGTCTCAGGCAAAATGAGATGAGACTACTTGACAGGCATTCAGAAGATCTTTGTAATTTCCTGTTTTATTGGGTAGCAGTAGGAAAAAAAAAACACAGCAATAATCAAGTATGGATACTTCAATGAAAGAACATTAAAAGCTGGTGAACTTGGCTTTATCTTAAGTGCACCACGTAATTAGCTTTTACTCATTCATTTCACAGTCTGCATCCTGTATCACTCATTGCAAAGAAAAGAGTAGACTGCTTTCATATGCACACTAATTGCTAAACGTGTAAGTGACTGAATGCTCCTGATCTCAATCCACAAGAGAAAAAAATATTAATGAAGATGATATAAAGAAGGCAAAAATAGGGGGGCAGAGTCAACAGAAGTTTATACTGCTCTATTAGTAAAACCTGATTTAAGAACAGAGAGCAGAAGGATGAATTTAGTTAACTCCTCCACTTGATCTTACTCATTTTATTCATACTCTAAATTAAAGCAAAAATATGTCACACAAATTTTAAACATCTGCAAGAAAATACTGATGATGAAAATTGATTACTATAACCACTTTATGCACAAGAATGGGAACTCAAGAGCAGCAAATGTACATTTACTAAAAAGGCTGTTCCGATGAAACTTGAAAACAGTTATTTTAAATTGATATGTTTTCATCCTCCATATATTAAAACATGGTCTGTGTTTATTCCTGTCTGAAACTAGTGACTACATGAGGAGGAGCACAGTTTATTTATTTAATCCAAGAACTGAATGTCAAACTAGTTTAAAAACCAAAAGACCTGCCCTTAAGTAGCCACGAAGATTATTCTTACTCCTGGTTCTTGTCAAATATAATCCTGACCTCTGTGATGCCTAAGTCTTTTAAAATATATTATCATAAAATTTACCGGTTAAGGATTGGTTGAAGGATGCACAGTCCATTAATTTCCTTTCTAACACCTTTAAATTTTTGCCTGGATTCTCTTTAGTCCATTGGAGATCTGTATACTCTGGAAAAAGGCTTCAGCAACTTGTAGCATTTTTTTCCTGAAATGTACTTTGGTGCTAGCACCTAGAAATGCTATAATAAACATCTCTATGAATTTTATTAATGCATTTTTTTTAGGCACAGATACTGGGGAGGCAATCATGTTTTACATCACACCAGTGTCCTTTTACGACACCTATGAAAAAAAATTTATTTACTTGTTATCCCCAAGAAAAGATGTTTAGAGGACACTATAAATCTTTTAGGTGACTGTGGTGGTTTTAAAACATGTCTACAAATTCTTTGACACTCTTCAATCTAATTCCCTTCCATAGAATGTGCCTAGCTGTTGTGACTCGGTTCTAGCGAACAGAAGGTGATAGAAGTGAAGTTGTGGAATTTGGGAGGCTAGAGTATGAGAGGCAGCACAGCTTTTACCCATTCCCTGCCCACCATGGCCACCACCATGCCTTGGAGACCTTAGCCAACATATGTGAGAAATTTAGCTTCCGGAGCCACTGTACTAGAGAGACCACATGAACAACCATACAGACATAGACAGACATGCTCAAGGAGTGCCAATTGTCTCAGCGTCAGCTTTTTGAGTCTTCCCATCATCAACTGCCAAATATTTGAGTGGGAAAAACTTCAAATGATTTCAGCCCAAGGGTTCCAGCCAAGCTGGCTGATGCCAGGTGGTAAAGAAATGAGCTGTCCCCATTAAGCTCTGCCCAAATTACAGATTCATGAGCAGAATAAATGTTGTTACTCTTATGTGATAGGCATAATAATGGGCCCCCCCAAAGATGCCCATATCCTGCTCCCTGAGGTCTATGAATATGTTAGTCTACAGGGCAAAAGGGAATTAAAGTTGCAGATGGAATTAAACCTGTTAATTAGTTGACCTCAGGTTAGGGTAGGGAGTTTATATCCTGGATTATCCAGGTGGGCCAAAGTTATCAAAAGGGACTTTAAAAAGAGGAGGGAAAAAGAAGAGAGCCGAAAGGAGTGCAGAAGCAGGGTCATAAAGATGTAACATCACTGGCTCTGAAGATGGGAAAAAGGGACCATAAGCCAAGTAATGTGGGTAGCCCCTAGAAGCTAGAAAAGGCAAGGAATCAGGTTCTCTCCTAGAATCTCCAGAAAGAAATTCAGTTCCATTTTAGCATAGATCTATGTGGGACTGCTGACCTCCACAATTTTAAGATAATAAATGTTGTTTAAGTTACTAAGCTTGTGATACTTCATTGCAGCAGCAAGAGAATACTCTATACTCTGGTTTAAGTCTCTAAGTTTGGGGGGCTTTCTTACCTGCCATCCTATAGTTGAGACAGTGACCTTGCTTAATTCTCACATCTGGCCTATAGGAAGCTTAACCAAATCAAAGAACCAGTGATGGCAACTTTCCAGGACCTCCTCTCTCCACCCTCATTTTCCCTTTTTCTTGACATTTCCTCATTTTTGTTATGCCGATTTTTTATACTACCTCGAATCCTTTTAGAATGGAACCATTAATAGATAAATAAAATTGATTAAAATGATATACTTACCATGACCTACTAGAAGTAATGAAGTAGACAAAAGGAAAAGTATATTTTCTCTTTCTCTGTTAAAAACAAAAGGTGATCCTCTAAAGGTGATCAATAGCTATGGACAGCATCAACCGAAGACAAGAGCAAGCCTTTAAGTTAGTTTGATGTTTTCTAAAATGGGGAAATAAAGTGTCTAACAGTTTTGTTTTTCAACCTAAGAATAAGAAATAAAAACTTCCCATAGAAAATGTAATTTAAAAAATCTGTGTATGTACACATATGTTTCTGTGTGTATCTATACCACATTTTATGCATATAAATAAATAGAAATATATGTAACATACATCTATCATTATTATTTATTTATTTATTTATTTATTTTTAAAAGGTCTTATTTATTTATTTGACAGACAGAGATCACAAGTAGGCAGAGAGGCAGGCAGAGAGAGAGGAAGCAGGCTCCCTGCGGAGTAGAGAGCCTGATGGGGGGCTCGATCCCAGGACCCTGGGATCATGACCCGAGCCGAAGGCAGAGGCTTTAACCCACTGAGCCACCCAGGTGCCCCTTTATATGTCTATTACTTATATAAATATATTATATTTATGCTTAATATATATCTATATATTTATTTCTAATATGTAATATTAGAAATGTATAATAAATATATAAACATATATATATAACATTATACTATATGTATTTCAGCTTCGTCTTGTGTCTACTTAAGGAAGAGAGAATAAAGGAAGAGACAAATGAAAACCAAGGAATTGATAGAGAAAGACACAGAAACAGAAGGAAAAGGAGATGCTATTAAAATATTAGGAATAGCAGGGAAGGGAGGGAGAGAGCGAGAGAGACACGTGGGTGCTTACGGAGACACAAAGGAGATAAAGAATCAAACAGGGATACATACAAAATGCATAAGAAAGAGGTACACTTAAAAAAAAGATCTAGGGGAGCCTGGGTGGCTCAGTCGTTAAGCATCTGCCTTCGGCTCGGGTCATGATCCCAGGGTCCTGGGATCGAGCCCCGCATCGGGCTCTCTGCTCAGCGGGAAGCCTGCTTCTCCCTCTTCCACTTCCCCTGCTTGTGTTCCCTCTCTCACTGTGTCTCTCTCTGTCAAATAAATAAAATCTTTAAAAAAAAAAAATCTAACAATTTTAAATATCTATGCCCCTAACATGGGAGCAGCCAACTATATAAACCAATTAATAACAAAATCAAAGAAACACATCAACAATACAATAATAGTAGGAGACTTTAACACGCCCCTCACTGAAATGGACAGATCATCCAAGCAAAAGATCAACAAGGAAATAAAGGCCTTAAATGACACACTGGACCAGATGGACAGCACAGATATATTCAGAACATTTCATCCCAAAGCAACAGAATACACATTCTTCTCTAGTGCACATGGAACATTCTCCAGAATAGACCACATCCTGGGTCATAAATCAGGTCTCAACCAGTATCAAAAGATTGGGATCATTCCTTGCATATTTTCAGACCACAATGCTCTGAAGCTAGAA